>JAPKLW010000708.1:187075-231422 GCA_026898455.1 Plectranthus barbatus
GACGCAGGTCTGGAACACGAGCATCTTCTGATTCTTTCCTGTTTCTGACTAAAAACCTGCATAATTCACCAATCACAACATTACGAGCACAAAAGTCAATCTATGCACAAAAGGACACGTAAAACAATCTAAACATCACCCAATTGGTCAAAGAACAAAGAGATAAGTTGGTAAAAATACTAATTTATCAATAGGCACACCCTTCCTTGAGATTTATTTGATCAATCAAATTGTCTGCCTTGGGAACCGACGGTTTCGACACTACTTTTCCACATGGTCATTCGAGACACCATTTCCTGAACTGAATCATCTCGAGCCTTGTGAAAAATCTTCAGAAATGATAATGAATATTGACCATCACCATATTAATTCACTCCATTAATGGGGTTTGTAACTGCTTCGTTGGTTGAGATGCCCCGATCTTGATTCCTTGTATCTGATCAATTTCCCAAGATTGATTCAGCAACCTTCTTAGTATGCTGAGTGCTGGGACTTAGCAATCTCTATAATTTCTGCTGAAACGTAACCTTGAGCATTTGGTTGTCGAATTTGCTGAGAGTTGGGACTCACCAATAAAACCATAATTCTCCATAGTTTGCTAGAGAGTGTGAGCTTCGACACACTCTATTCCGCATCATCTCCAGAAGTCCAAGAATTCCAAGAAATACAAGAACAGAATAAGAGCTTAGACTCATTCTTCAACAACCTCATCTAACTCTAATAAACCATGCTTAAGGCAGAGCTCCTTGAATCTGTTTTCTACTAGAGGTTTGGTGAATATATCTGCCAGCTGATCTTCTGTTCTTATATTATCCACAGAGATATCCTTCTTTTCAACGTGGTCTTGGATAAAATCATGTCGGATGTCAATGTGCTTCGTCCTTGAATGATGCACTAGATTCTTTGTAATGCACATTGCACTGTTGTTGTCGCAGTAGATCGAGATGCATCCGGTGCTAACCTCATGATCTTGAAGTTGTTTTTGATCCACAACACCTGTGTACAGCAGCTTGCAACAGCCACATATTCAGCGTCCGTTGTGGACGTTGCTACAGAGTGTTGTTTTTTGCTGAACCAACTTATCAGCTTATGTCCAAGGAATTGGCATGTCCCACTTGTACTCTTCTGATCTATCAGGCATCCTCCAAAATCGGAGTCTGAATATCCAACGAGTGTAAGATTGTCTGCTCTCGGATACCAAATTCCTAAAGACTCTCTCCTTTTCACATATCTGACAATCCTTCGTGTGTACTCCATGTGCAATTTCTTTGAATTTGCTTGATATCTAGCACATATGCCTACAGTATACGAAATATCTGGCCTGCTGGCTGTTAGACATAGTAAAAAACCAATTATACCTCTGTATGTTGTTGGATCTACGGATTAAGCCTCTTTATCTAGTGAGATTAATTTAGCCTTTAAATTTGAGTAACTGTCGTTATATTTCTTTAGATCTTAACATTCTCTCACTTATTTTCTCTCTCTATACAATATAATTAAACGATTATACTTTCTAGATTTAAAATTATTTTTTACGAATCATATATCAAATTAAAGTCTTTTTACGACGATTCATATGATATATTTATTGCATATGTTGAATTTAAAAGATTCACATAAAAATATTGATTTTATATTCAGATGGTATATGGTCCTCATTATATTTACGTCCATGTTTAAAAAATGGATCAACTACGCATAAAAATGTTCTTAAATATTTGCATTTTTTTACATCAAATGATGCATTCTTAACTTAAACAAGATGCATTTTTATTCTAAAGTATATACATTTTGTATTCCTATTGAGTGCATTTTTGCACTGATTATATGGTGCATTTTTACGCGCAAAATATTGCACTTTTTACATCGAACATATGCATATTACGTTTTATGAACTGCACGAAATGAAATTCCTGACTATATATTTTTCTCAGTTTTTCCCTTGAATATTAGATGGTAACACAAATAACGCACCGAAATTGGGACGGATTTAAATTGATCGCATGCATTGATTTTTATTTTTAGGAATAAATCTGGACCATTAAAAATAAAAATCAATGCATGTGATCAATTTAAATTCGTCCCAACTTTGGTGCATTATTGTTACCATCTAGCATTCAAGGGCAAAAATGAGAAAAACACATATTCAAGAATTTTATTTCATGCAATTCATAATACATAATATGCATATGTTTGATGTAAAAATGCAATATTTTGGGCGTAAAAATGCAGCATACAATCAGTGCAAAAAATGCATTCAATATGAATATGTAATACCCATCGCGAATTTTAATATACTAATCAGAATTTCGGAAGTAATGTTTTGTCATTAGATTTAATTCAAGATTTTCGAATCAATTTTAATTTGGAAACTAATTTATTAAGTATTATTCCTTACCATTTTTTAAAGGGAATAAATCATTAATCAATGGATTTAATTTAACTGATGCCAATAATTTATTTGACAACCCCACATATTTGTATCAGGATAATATGAATTGATAAATTTCATAGACCAATGAGAATATTATGGTCTCCCGTAAAAATGATGCGAATAGATGTGGAGATGACGTGAGTGAAGGGATTTGTGAACTGAATCACTTAATCCGTTAGCCGGGATCGTTAACTGGAATATCAAAAATAAATTGCTATGCCTATGATTATTCCTAGCATGCTCCGATCGATTATGCATAAGGGGGTTTATGCGAAATACCTGGATTGTAGAAACCTTAAGAACGAGTGCGTAGAGATTTGATCTTCGATCCTTTCCCACGCACCAAGATTTATTCCTAACATATTAAGGAATTAAATCGATGAAAATTAAATAATAATTTTCAAAAACAAGAGGGAGAGAAGAAAGAAGATGATCCTCCTGATCTGATCTTCTGATCTGTATCCCAACTCCAATCCTAATATCTGGTGAAGATTCCCTACGGATTCCTTCTCTAATTGAGAAGCAGAATTTCCTCCTCGTTTCTCAGATCTAGTTGATCACTCACAACTCCCAAATCTTGGTTTTCTATGTTGCAACTTATGATCTTGTGGTGTGTTGTGATCTCAGAAACTGAGGGCCTATTTATAGGAAAATACTGGACTTCTACTAGGCTTGAGTTTTCATGGGCCAGACCAGGGACCAGAATGCAAATGGCAAATAAGGCCTATCAATTATTAATTCTCATATTCAACCCAGAATATAATTAATTAATTAATATTGATTCATTCCACCAGAGAATCAATATTGTCCTACCTATTTCCTACCATATTTTAAGGTACGGGTTGCATGGGCTCGGTATATCCCCACATTTAAGGTTACAGACATTCGTTAATTAATTGAAGTTGAGAAAAGCCATTTAATTAATTAACATCTTATATTCCAGAGTCAATCCACTCAAACATTTTCGCTTATGCTTGAACTTAATCAGTCTGCAGGACTTGAGCATAACGAACCTTTTGAGCTGCTCAGGGAATGTCACCATCCTATACTGGATGTGGTTACATAGTTCCAATACCAGACAGTCATACACAAACTGCTATCACCCAAGATACAGATATACAAGCTCAACTAGAGCTTTTCACTGCAACTCAAAGTGATACATAATCTGTGTATACTTCTGTACCTTCATATAGGCTTAGGATCTCATCAAGCCATAGAGATCTAGATTCTTTTAATGTAAGATAAAAGAATCGATCTCGACTTAGGTCCTTATCAATGTGTGCCCCACACCAGTATACCAAGCCATCCAAGATAAGATGCATATTATTGCGTATGCTGCAGCCTACACCGACAGTTTATCTTGGAATTGTCTCAGCTGTTATAACTATTTATATCTCGCTAGGTCAAACGATCCATACGATCTTCCGTGATCTACTACATAGCGCATGATCTCCCCATCGACGAGATAAGAGAATAATTGTGTTTGCGACAGATGTTTGTACATAATATACCAATCGTAATGCTTTCAGTTTATAAATCCATCAATCTCCCACTTATACTCAAAGCATTATACAAGTGCTTTCCAAAGTATAACCCGTCTAAACTAATCTAGCTATTACATCAATCATTCTACGTGGTTGGCTTCACCCTCAGCCCAAGGTTACGTACATGCATCTCGTAAACCTTCTGAGGCAGAGCTTTTGTGAATGGATCCACTAGATTGTTCTTTGTATCAATCTTCTCTACCAGCACTTCACCCCTTACTAGGATTTCTCGTATAATATGGTACTTCCTCTCAATGTATTTTGTTGCTCTGTGAGTTCATGGTTCCTTTGAATTAGCCACAGCTCCTGAATTATCATAATATACCGTGATAGTCTTGGGCAGTTTAGGAATCACGTCCAACTCTAGAAGGTAGTTTCGAAACCATACTGCTTCTTTCGAAGCTTCAGAAGTTGCCGCATATTCTGCTTCCATGGTGGAGTTAGCAATGCACTTCTGCTTTGCACTCCTCCATGATATGGCCCCACCTCCCAATGAAAACACATAGCCAGAGGTGGACTTCTTTTCATCTCGATCTGCCTGGAAATTTGAATCCGTATAACCCACAGGACACAACTCCTCACACAGATAGACGATACAATAGTCTCTAGTCCTTTTCCAGTATTTGAGTATGTGCTTTACCGCGGTCCAATGCGCCTGTCCAGGGTTAGACTGATATCTTGCTACCATGCCTACAGCAAAGCAGATATCTGGCCTTGTGCATAGCATTGCATACATAAGGCTCCCCACGGCCGATGCATAAGGCACATTGCTCATCTCATCTTTCTCCTTTTGTGTCACCGGACACTGATCCTTGGAAAGATGTATGCCATGTCTGAAGGGTAACAGACCTTTCTTGGCAGTTTGCATACTGAAACGGGCAATCACAGTATCCACATATGACCCTTGAGACAAGGTCAGCATCCTCTTATTGTGCTCCGACAATACTTTTACCCCTAGGATGTATCCTGCCTCCCCGAGGTCCTTCATATAAAATTGTTCGGATAACCACCCCTTTATGCCCGACAATACTTCCACATTGTCGCCAAATAGGAGAATATCATCTACATAAAGTGCAAGGAACACCACGCTTCCGCTGACACATAGAAGGTACACGCAACTGTCGTTTGAAAATTGTGAAAATCCAAAAGATTTAATCACTTCATCAAAACGTAGATTCCATGACCGTGAAGCTTGTTTAAGTCCATACAGCAACTTCTTAAGCTTCCAGACCAAATGTTCTTCGCCCTTCCGCACATAACCTTGTGGCTGTTGCATATAGATGTCCCTACCTTCTTCAAGGTACCCATTTAGAAACGCGGTTTTGACATCCATGTGTCAGATCTCTAGGTCCTTATGTGCTGCTATGGCTAGGAGTATTCGAATGAACTTAAGCATGGCTACCGGTGAGAAGGTCTCGTCATAGTCTACACCTTCTTTCTGACTATAAACCTTCGCCACCAGCCTTGCTTTGAAAGCTGTAATTTCACCATTCGCTCCTTTCATTCTTTAGTATACCCAATTGCACCCTATGGCTCGATAGCCATCTGGCAAATCAGTTTTCTGGTATACATCCATAGCCGTAATGGATTCTATATCCAAATCCATGGTGATCAGCCATTTGTCTGCATCTTTATCAAATACCGCCTCTTCATACGTCCAGGGATCGGTATTATCTAGTCTGCTTTCCGGGATCAAGTCAGAAGACTCTCCCACGAACATATACCTTTCGGGTTGGTGGATAACCCTCCCACTGTGACGAGGCATCTGAGCCGTGTCAGTAGTTGGCACAGTACTCGTTGGTACAATTCCTTGCATTAATAGCAGTGTTGGTATTGGCTCACCTATTACAGGTGGATTTACCACTACACTGGGCTTTCCTGATGGAATCGCTTCTTTATCCCCAAGCTCGTGGAGGATAATTTCACTCTTGGATCTGTGGTTTCTTACATATTCGTCCTCCAAGAATCTTGCGTTGGTACTAACAACCACTTTCTAATTCTGAGGACAATAAAAGTAACCACCTTTCGTTTGCCTGGGATATCCTACAAACAACATCAACTTACACCTACTTTCTAACTTATCAGGTTCCTTTGTCAGCACATATGCTAGACAACCTCAAACCCTCATTCTGGTTAAACGTGGCTTTCGCCCATACCAGAGTTCCAGAGGCGTTTTAGGAACTGATTTAGAAGGTACCAGGTTAAGCAAATAGGCCGCTGTCTCCAAGGCATATCCCCAAAACAAAATCGGCAAGCTTGCATAACTCATCATCGACCTGACCATTTCCGAGAGAGTACTATTTCTTCTTTCCGCTACACCATTTTGTTGAGGGGTTCCTGGTGCAGTCCACTGGGATGTAATCCCCTGCCACGCACGACCGTCGTGCATGGCCTACTGTCGTGCCTACGCTATCGTGTGTCATCGTGCGGCCCTTTGCTCTTCGTGTTCTTCCCTCGTTCTTCGTGTTCTTCGATCTCCGTTTTATAGATTTAATTTAAAATTGAAAAATTACATAGAATAACATCCTAATACAATTTGGTATTTAAATCTAACCACAGTTTTATCTCGTGGGTGAAAAACGAATCATACTAAAAGGGCAGATAAACCCAAGAACCACGAAAATCAAAAACACAATCATACAATCCAAAATCCATTCATGCATTCATTCAATAATAATTATCATGCATATCATAGGCAATATTATTTTTCCTGACAGAGCTAATTAATCAACCTGGCTCTGATACCAATTGAAGGGATTTGTGAACTGAATCACTTAATCCGTTAGTCGGGATCTTTAACTGGAATATCAAAAATAAATTGTTATGCCTATGATTATTCCTAGCATGCTCCGATTGATTATGAATAAGGGGGTTTATGCGGAATACCTAGATTGTAGAAACCTGAAGAACGAGTGCGTAGAGATTTGATCCTCGATCCTTTTCCCATGCACCAAGATTTATTCCTAACAGATTAAGGAATTAAATCTATGAAAATTAAATAATAATTTTTGAAAACAAGAAGGCGAGAAGAAAGAAGATGATCCTCCAGATCTGATCTTCTGATCTGTATCCCAACTCCAATCCGAATATCTGGTGAAGATTCCATTCGGATTTCTTGCCCGATTGAGAAGCAGAATTTCCTCCTCATTTTTCGGATCTAGTCGATCACTCACAGCTCCCAAGTCCTAGTTTGCTGTGTTGGAACTTATTATCTTGTGGTGTGTTGTGATCTGAGAAACTAAGGCCTATTTATAGGAAAATACTAGACTACTACTGGGCTTGAGTTTTCATGGGCCAGACCAGGGACCAGAATGCAAATAGCAAATAAGACCTATCAATTAATTAATTCTCATATTCAACTCAGAAAATAATTAATTAATTAATATTGATTCATTTCTCCAGATAATCAATAATGTCCTACCTATTTGCTACCACGTTTTGAGGTACGGGTTGCATGGGCTCGGTCTATCCCCATATTTAAGGTTACAGACATTCGTTAATTTATTTAAGCTCTCACAAGCTATTTAATTAATTAACATCTTATATTCCTGAGTCAATCCACTCAAACCATTTCACTTATGCTTGAACTTAATCAGCCTGCAGGACTTTAGCATAACGAACCTTTTGAGCTGCTAAGGGAATGTCACCATCCTATACTGGATGTGGTTACCTAGTTCCAGTATCAGACAGTCATACACAAATTGCTATCACCCAAGATACAGATATGCAAGCTCAACTAGAGTCTTTCACTGCAACTCAAAGTGATACACAATCTGTGTATACTTATGTACCTTCATATAGGCTTAGGTTCTCATCAAGCCATAGAGATCTAGACTCTTTTAATGTCGGATAAAAGAATCGATCTTGACTTAGGTCCTTATCAATGTGTTCCCCACACCAGCATACCAAGCCATCCAAGATAAGATGCTTATTACTGCGTATGTTGCAGCTTACACCGATAGTTTATCCTGGAACTGTCTCAGCTGTGATAACTATTTATATCTCGCTAGGGCAAACAATCCATACGATCTTCCGTGATCTACTACACACCGTAAGATCTCCCTATCGACGAGAAGATGATAATTGTGTTTGTGACACATGTTTGTTAATTCAGACACGAGATGAACATACAACATTTATGATTCCCAGTATATTAACCAATCGACCTTGTACATAATATACCAATCATAATGCTTTCAGTATATAAATCCATCAGTGATTTGATGTCAAAGTGGCCGATGTGATAAGCGAACGACAACAACTTTATTTTTTTTACTTTTTGAGCAATTACTCATATACCCCTCTCCACTTTTTATATATATAACCTCACCATTCTTCTCCTAGACTCTTTCACCATCTCAACACTTGTCCAATAATTTTCTCGCGAACAACTCCGGTGAGTGCCCTGACAAGCTCTGGTGAAGTGATTTTCAAGGTAAACATGACGATTTTAGGGTTATCTTACCACATTATTTCCATTTCCAACCCTATTTTCTCCATTCTCCATTTTGTAGAAGTGAAATCAAGTGAATCAAGTGGTGATCAAGCATATGAGGTTTCATTAATGTCAAGGAGGTATAACCAAACTCCTACCTAGTTATTTCTCAAGTTTGAGCATGTATATAAGTTTTGCCCTAGAATGTTATAGCATGATCTAGGCTTGTTCTTAAGTTTATGAGTATGCATAGTTAGCATGTTAAATGTTGAGCCTAGGGACCGTATGTTAGCTGAGGAATTGAGTTCGTGATCATTTAGATTATTTTTTAGATTTTAGCTCCATTTTGAAATGTTGAACATATATTTCGATTCCACCATGTTTATGATGTTTACGATGCTTAGAATCTAATTTTGAAAATCATTTGGTGTTGTTGGAAATTGATTGAATGAGGTCGGATAACCATTTCAGCCAAAACTTAATTTTTCTGCCGGAGAGAAAATATCTCTATTTCGGTTGACATGCGACATGTCGATAGAAGTGGTCAAGTCGGTCAACATACCCCATGTTGGTTGACATGGACCCCTCAATTTGAATTCTTGTACGTTGATCACTTATTTCAGTCGACATCATCTATGTCGATCGACATCCTCTACTTCGGTCGACACAAATTAATTTTTGAAGAAAATATCCATATCAGTCGACATGACTAGTATATAGGTCGACACCAATATACGAGGTCCTTTAATCATAACTCTTATAAGAAAAGGATTCATCCAAATAGGGGGAACACCTACTTGAGGTCAGAGCTCAACCATATTTTGTTTTCAAAGTCTAGGAAGACTTCACATCCGAGACTAGGTTTCCGAGACTCTAGCAGGAACTTTGTTTCTAGGAACTGTGTTTCAAGAAACTCAGTTTATAAAAAATTAGTTTCCCGAAAGAGTTCACACACACCCATCATTCCTTCAAACATGCATCCAAATTGCATTCATTATTTTATAAGGAAGAGTAAGGTGGAGTGGAAATCACCAGTGTATATGGTGAAACAAGTTTGGATTCCCAAAGGGTGGATCCAAAACACTAACTCCGCAGGACCAACAAAAGTTTGGGTACCTAAAGTCTAACTTTCTCTGCATTGAAGGTACTGGGACATCGGAATCAGCTCCAGGAGAAGAAGAGAGCTTGGATTCTGGATAGTGGGTGTTCCGCCCATATGACCGGAGAAAGAGACTTACTCTCGAAGCTAGGAATGGAGAGAAGACCCCCTTTGGTATTTGGTGATGATTCAAAGAGGAGAGTCATTAGCAAAGGATGCATGGAATACAATGGAATAACCATCAAGAACGTATCATTGGTCACCAACCTCAACTACAATCTGCATTCATCATTTCCTTTAGTGTCCAATTTTTCCTTTCGGCAACACCATTAGACTGAGGTGAGTAAGGTGTCATTGTTTGATGAATAATGCCCGAAGCAGCACATAATCCTTCAAACGGTGCAGCATACTCTCCACCTCTATCACTTCGAATCATCTTGATCCGAGTATTCAATTGATTTTCAGCCTCTTCTTTATAATTTTTAAAGGCATCAATTGCTTCATCTTTACTTTTCAACAAGTAGAGATAACAATATCTAGTGCAATCATCAATAAAAGTAATAAAATACTTTTTCCCACCTCTAGTTTGCACCATTTTGAAATCACAGAAATCCGTGTGTATCAACTCTAGAGGTTTAGTGCTCCTCTCGACTAAATTAAACGGCGTTCTTGTCATTTTTGTCTCAACACAAACTTCACATTTAGTTTGTTTAAATTCAGTCACTTTTAGTAAATTCATATTTACTAATCTTTTTATTGCATTAAGATTTACATGTCCCAATCTTACATGCCACAAAGAAGAGCACTCAATCAAATAAGAAGAAGAAGATTCAACTTTATTGATATTGTTTCCGGCTAGGCGTCGTGCCACAAAGATTAGTAAATTCATATTTACTAATATTTTTATTGCATTAAGATTTACATGTCCCAATCTTACATGCCACAAAGAAGAGCACTCAATCAAATAAGAAGAAGAAGATTCAACTTTATTGATATTGTTTCCGGCTAGGCGTCGTGCCATTATATTCAACTTGAAAAGACCATTGGCTAGATAACCTCTACCAAGGAACTTTCCAAACTTTGACAAGATAAACTTTTCAAACTCAAATACAAGTTTAAATCCATGATTTACAAATAAAGAGCCCGAAACGAGGTTCTTTCGGATGTCTGGGACATGCAGCAAATCCTTCAAGGTAAAATCCTTGCCACTAGTGAGTTTGAGCACAACATTGCCCACTCCAGCCACATCTGAGGAAGCTTGATTGCCCATATGGAGCTTTCTTCCTTCAACAGATTTATAGGAGACAAACACACTCCTATCTGAAGCCACATGACATGTTGCGCCTGTATCAACAAACCATTCACGTGGATTGTCAACATGGTGAACCTCAGAAACCACGGCACACAAGTCATCTTCCCAATCATCATTGGGTTCAACATAGTTGGCATTCATCTTTGCTTTGCCTTTATTTTTATTGTTAGGCTTTTTGCATTGATTTGTCATATGCCTACTTTGGCCACAATTGTAGCAAACACCCTTGAACTTAGGTTCTTGTAGCACAACCCCCTTGTTCGACGGGTTGGGTCTTTGCCTTTTCTTTGATGGACCACTACGTTCCATCAAATTGGCCTTGGCATCCATAGCTCTCGGCATAGGATCCACCTTTTGATTGTCCTCTTCAATACGAAGCTTGACAACCAAATCTTCAAGAGACATAGCATTTTGCTTATGCTTAAGGTAGCTCTTGAAGTCCTTCCACGAAGGAGGCAACTTCTCAATGACCGCAGCTACGTTAAAGGCATCGGGGAGTAACATCCCCTCGGCGTGAACATTGTGCAAAATGAGTTGAAACTCTTGCACTTGTTCCACCACCGAATGACCGTCAACCATATGGTATGACAGGTACTTGGCCACGGCGTACTTCTTAATACCCGCGTCCTCCGTCTTGTACTTTCTTTGTAGTTGTTCCCGTAATTCTTTTGCGGTATTTACATTACAATACACGGCGTATAGGGGATCAACTAAACAGTTTAATACAAAATTTTGACAAAGAAAGTCCCCTTGACACCAATTATGAAAAGCTATTCTCTTGTTTTGATCGGCCTCGTCATCGGCAAGCTCCGGCTTATCTTCCTTCAAGTAAGCCGCCAATCCAAGAGTTGTAAGGTAGAATAGCATTTTTTGTTGCCAAGTCTTGAAGTCCAGTCCTCCAAACTTGAAGGGCTTGTCGGCTTGGGCATTCGGAGGGAGTTTATGTCCATTGTTGGAGTTGCTTCCTCCACCACCATTGAGAATGTGATCAGCCATCTAAGATCTTAAGAAGTAGAAAATTTGTCTTGCGATTGTTGGGTACAAGATCTGTGAAGAAGAACTGAAAACACTGCAATTAATTATGTCTAGTGCTGCACGTTTTCACAACTATATTTGCAGGTACTGCTAGTACAAGAACAATTGAAATAAAATGAAATTAAATAATTATATGAAAATAAAATGGAATAAATCCCAGCCGAGTCGAGGAAGCCCTCTTCCCGCAAGATAAATTTGCTGAAGTAGTGCTCGTCTAACAGTGGTTTATCCCTAAAGGTTTAAAGCAGCTTCGTCCTTTTCGAGGCAACACCACAATCAGAAAGGCTCCGGCAAACTAAATAGAGGCGAAACTGAGTTGCAGAAGAACAACAAAAAAGATGCAACAATATGAGGGAAATGTTGCAGTATCTCTGGCTAAGTGAGTTGTCTGATGTCAGATGTTCGGGAACATGGGACAGCTGCTTATTTATAGACATGTCCACCCAGGGGGAGCCTGTCTCAGCCATCAAGGCTGAGCCGTTACAGACGTGAGACACGGAGTAACTGACGCCATCAATGGAGCCGTTACAGGCTAAGTGCTAAACGCGTCCAGGTTCATTTCAACATGTGCAACATGTGTTGAAACGTTCCTCAGACAATTGCAACACGTGGCTGACTCATCAGCCACGTCACATGCAACGTGTACACCACGTCAACTGGTCTAGCCACATCGATCGTCCACATGTTGAGCTCACAAGCTGACTTCACTTGCCCAAGAAGAAAAGGCACCGTGGACCAAGCCAAGCCAAGGACCCAAGAGCCCAAAGACCAATTGCCAAGAACCGAGACCGAGGTCGGGCCATGGGTCACGGGCACGGGCGCTCGGCCACCGGCCTCGCTGAGGCCGTAGGCCGAGGCGAGCGGCGGCGGCGCGCGAGGCAAGCCACCGGGTGCCACAGACACTGCACACTTGCTTATTACACACCGCAACCATTAAGGTATTTAAACCTTGATTAATTACTTTAATTAATCAATGTGGGATACACTTCATTTATTATATACTTCACTTATGTAATAATGCCACCAACCGTGTCACTTCGTGGTCTTATTTCTCACTCAACGGAATTCTGATTTGAGAAAATAAATATACCATGATCATCTACTCTTTGCGTAGATTATCTGATTATGTTGGTAATATTTAATTACGATGAAATTAAATATTTCACATCGGTATTTTACCACAAAGTACCTGAATTACCAACAGTATAAAGATATGTCACATTTGTAAATACTAAGTTCAAATTTTCAGTCACTCTTTTGATTGAAATATGATTAATCACAGATATATTAGAGTTTCTATGTAATAGATAGTTTCTTCACTTCTCAAAGTCAAATACATAAGATTATCAAAAGCAAATTTCAGAATATACAAGGGTCATACATATTTCCCAATTCCGAAAACTCATGAGATAATTCGATTTAGTCATTACAAAAACCCCAAGTACATGCACCATAAGTTAAAATTATTTTACTTTAGTATGTTTGTAAAGTGGACAAATATTTATTATTCTTTGAAAATTATAAATTAAAAAATCACATTTATTTATTCTATTTATATTAAATATTGGTAATTGGATAAATTGAGTCGAATGTGAATTCAAGATTGCTTTTTATCTAAAACTTGAATTACTCTATCAAGAAAAATAAATTATTATATTTTAATATGTTTGTAAAGTATACAAAGATAATATTATTCTCTGAAAATTGAAATTTTTTAAAAGCTCATATTTATTTAATCTATATTCATTAAGTGTAAGTAATAGAATATATTAAGTGGACACAAATTTAAGGTCACATTCTATTTTTGAAAATATAAAACTTATAATTTTGAAGATCTCACATCTCATGCATCCAAAACTTTGAAAGATAGATAATTTAGTGTTGAGTATAATTTTTTCACTTAAAAACCAAATAAGTTATATTATTATTTGTGGAGGCAAATTTTTATTTCATTTATATAATTTTGTTTTATGTTTTTAAAAAATAACGATTCTTTATTCTAAATTTAATTTTAAAATCAAATTATTTTTAACATTTTTGTAAAAGAGACAAAGATTATATTGTTGTGCAAAGTGAAAATAAAAAATATATATATTTATTTATTATTTTACATAAAATAAGATAATTAGAAAATTTTAGTGGAGCATAAAGTCATATTTATTTATACTTTGAAAGTTAAAAGTATATAAAATCTAACGTGTGACGTACGGGTGTAATTCTAATATAATCTTCAAATAATACTATAATGTTCTTCAAATAAATAATAATAATAATAATAATAATAATAATAATAATAATAATAATAATAATAATAATAATAATAATATTGAATACATACAACTAGCCACTTTGAATAAGTGGGTATGTTTTATAGCCACAAGGATAAAAATATAAGTTTTCTAGCCACTTTGTACTTTTGTCTTTTTCTCTCTTCCATTTTCGGCTACAAGACAAAATTAACTTTATTAAAATTGTTTCCATTTTCGGAAATATTCATTATTTCATTTATTTATTAATTTATTTAATTTTGAGCAATTAATTTGAACTACCAAGGTGGTTGTAAATTTATTACAACCTTTTACAAACAAATATTTTTGTTTGTACGAGGAAGGAAACATTCTAAAAATTATTTGAAGATTGTTGAGAGGGTTTTGAGAGAGAAAAATCGAAGGTATGTTGATTTCAACCATTTTTTCTTATTTTCGATTCGTTTTCTGCGTTATAATGATGTTATGTGTTCAAAATCGACTTGCATATCTTAGTATCGACTTGTATATCTTAATTTTTTAGAAAATATAGCGATTTTAGGACTGTTCTTCGTAAAAAAATACGCAGAGAACTTAGGGAGAAACCCAGGAAAATCGAGATCTCGTGACAAAATCGAGATCTCGAGATCTCGACTTCACCATATCGAGATCTCGACATCATCTCGAGATCTCGATTTTGTCACGAGATCTCAATTAATTTTAATTTAATCCCGAGATCTCGATATTAATATCGAGATCTCGAATTGTCTGCTGGAATATGCTCCTGATTTTTTTTAATATTTTCGTTTCATTTATCGCAGATGTCGTATCAACGTTTCATCATACGTCATGGTGGGGCTTGGGACAGATCCGAGTATATGGGCGGAGACGAGCAATTGATTTGTTTGAGACGTGAACGGATCTCCTACAATACCATTTTGTCCGAGATTCACGAGATCATGCACTGTGATCTCCTCAGTACTAGCTACTGCTTGTTTTACATGAGCAGTATATCTGGGCTCGACCCTGTCCCAGTACCCGGCAGCATCAAGGACACGGGGAAGTAATACAAGAAGTGGTCGAAGTTCCGTGTCCCGCTTCAGATAGAGCACTGGGTCAGATGGATCATTTAAAGCGTGGAGAAGTGAGTCATATAACTCAACGGTCCAGCTATGAAGATCAATCCGTACAGTGACCCAGTGCTCGTAGAGATGGACAATCCCGATTACCTAAAATACAAATAAACACAATTAAACTTAATATGAATACTAATAGAACAATTTAATCTAAAAATATGTCACTTACATGTTTGGCCTTGTACCAACTCCTAAAGCCAGACATTCCACCGCTACCCTGGACAGCTTTCACTTGATCATCATGGGGCTTCCACCAATCGTAATCATCAGCAGCCTTCCCTCGTTTTTGTAGGGTTTTACCGTGAACCGAATCACCAAAACCAAATGAACCGGATCGGATCTATGGATATTGCTCACAATTAAATTACTCAAAACCCTAGCATGCTCCTATGAATTTAATACGAGATTGTGGATTGAGAGATTGTCGTAACTCCGTAGGGTCTGTACCGATCTTTTGCGTTTGAATTCCAAACTTCAATTCAACCACGCAAATCGAATTTGTCTGCGGAAACAGAAATTAGCAACCCTAATTTCAAGAACAAATTCGAAAATAAAGAAAGGGGAAAGAAGAAATTCGTTGTTCTCCAGATCAAGTCTTCAGATCTGTGTCCCGGTGCTGTTCAGATCTACTACTGGTGAGGACTCCGTAGATCTGTGGCTTGAGCAGGACCAAAATTTGAAAATTCTCCTCCTCTCCCTCTTGAAATCGGCGCCCCCACTCTCTCTCTCTAGGTTTAGGGTTTTTCAACTCTGTTACAACTTATGAGAGAGAGCTGTCTATTTATAGAACTAGGGTTGTAAACACTGATGGGCTCCTGGGCTCAATTCAGCACACTTATTTGGGCCAGACCTGGGACCTAATGCAAATAATAAAGTGGGCCTATAAATTAATTAATTCCCATGTCCACAACCCAGAACACAATTAATTAATTAATATTAATTCTTTTTCACCACAGAATTAATACTGACCTACCCCTTTATTACCACGTTGTGAGAACGGGTTGCATTAATTGAGAATCCCCATATTTAAGGTTACCGGATATTCATTAATTAATCGGAGCCTCTGACAAGCTCTAACTACAATTAATTAATATCTTATAATTCCTGAGTAGTACCACTCAAACCTTATCACTCGTGCCTGAACTTAATCAGCCTGCAGGACTTTGGCACGATGAATGTTATTGAGCTCCTCAGGGAATGTCCCCATCCTATTACTCGGATATGGTTACCTAAGTTCAGTCTCAGGTGGTACTACACGAACTGCTGTTACCTAAGATGCGGATATACAAGCGCGCTGTGTTGGCTCTCCACCATGGCAAGTCAAAGCAACAGTCAACCCGTGCAAACCCCTGAACCTTCGTTAGGGTTTGGACTCAATCAATATAACGAGATCTTTTATTCGCTGATGTCAGACAGACGAATATATCTCACTGCGGTCCATCAATACGCCACCTCTGCGTACCAGCATGTCAAGTAACCAAGACAGACTACTTATTCCGACAATGCCGCAGCCATCCAGACAGACGTATCCTCATACACTGTCTCGGCTGTGATTATGTTTATGTCTCACTAGGTCAAGTGATCATACTGTCTTCTGCGATCTACAACACGCCGTATGATCGTCCCTATCGGTGAGACAAGAGGATACCATTGTTCATACATGTACGATTGTTAACAGATAGGAGAAATAAACCGTTGTATACACATTGTAATAAATGCTTTCAGTATACAAAACCCATCAATCTCCCACTTATACTCAAAGCATAACTAAGCTATTACAGAGTATACAGTTTGTCTATCTAGTCTGCTATCTCTAACCACTATTAGTGGTCGGCATCCACCTCAGACCCAGCTCACAAATATGTCTTTCGTAAACCTTCTGTGGCAAGCTCTTTGTAAATGGATCAGCAAGATTGTCAGCAGTGTCAATCTTCTTAATCAGCACATCGCCCCTCGATACGATTTCTCGTATGATATGGTACTTTCTCTCTATGTGTTTGCTTGCCCTGTGAGACCGCGGTTCCTTTGAGTTTGCAACTGCACTAGAGTTATCACAATAAATTGTGATGCTCTTTGGCAAACTCTGAATCACGCCCAACTCTAAAAGGTAGTTCCGGAGCCACACCCCCTCTTTCGAGGCGTCGGAGGCGGCGACATATTCCGCCTCCATGGTGGAGTTAGCAATGCATTTCTGCTTTGAGCTCCTCCAAGATACAGCTCCACCTCCCAGGGTAAACACATAACCTGAGGTCGATTTCTTCTCATCCTGGTCCCCTTGGAAATCCGAGTCCGTATAACCCACAGGGCACAAATCCTCACTTTGATAAACTAGGCAGAAATTCCTAGTTCTTTTCAAATACTTGAGGATATGCTTTACAGCTGTCCAGTGCGCCTGTCCAGGGTTAGACTGATATCTGGCTACCATGCCAACGGCATAACAGATATCTGGACTGGTACACAGCATCGCATACATGAGAAAACCCACAGCCGAAGCATATGGTACAAGACTCATCTCGTCTTTCTCCCGCTGTGTCTGAGGACACTGCCCACTAGAAAGACGAATGCCATGTCGGAAATGCAGCAAGCCTTTCTTGGCGAGTTGCATGCTGAATCGGGCTATCACAGTATCCACATAGGATGCCTGGGATAAGTTCAACATTCTTCTCTTACGATCTCGTAAGACCTTAATCCCAAGAATGTAGCCAGCTTCACCCAGATCCTTCATCTGGAACTGTTCGGATAACCAAACCTTAATTTCGGACATCACTCCCTCGTTGTTTCCAAATAGGAGTATGTCATCAACGTATAGTGCAAGGAAGACCACGCTCCCACTGACACAAAGTCGGTAAACACAACTTTCGTTTTCCAACTGTGCAAATCCATAGGATTTAATCACATCGTTGAAACGTAAGTTCCACGACCTTGAAGCTTGCTTAAGTCCATACAAGGACTTCCTAAGCTTCCAGACAAGATGTTCTTCGCCCTTGCTTATGTAACCCTCGGGTTGCTGCATATAGATGTCCCTACCTTCTTCAAGGTAACCGTTTAGAAAAGCGGTTTTGACATCCATCTGCCAGATCTCGAGGTCCATATGCGCAGCTATGGCAAGGAGTATCCGGATGGATTTGAGCATGGCTACGGGTGAAAAGGTTTCATCATAGTCAATGCCCTCTTTCTGACTATAACTCTTTGCCACCAGCCTGGCCTTGAAAGCCGTAATCTTTCCATCCGCCCCTTTCTTTCTCTTGTATACCCATTTGCACCCTATGGCCCTAAAGCCATCCGGCAAATCAGTTTTCTGGTATACATCCATAGCAGTTGTGGATTCTATTTCAGAATCCATGGCGACACGCCATTTGGCAACATCCTTGTCCTGCACTGCCTCTTCGTAAGTCAGTGGGTCAGAGTCCTCATGTCCGTCTTCCAGGCTCAAGTCCGAAGACTCACCCACGAACATGTACCTTTCCGGTTGGAAAATAACTCTCCCACTACGACGAGGCATCTGAGCCGTGTCAGTAGTAGGTGCAGTGACTTGTGGTCCTGCACCTTGCACTGAAGAACGTGTCTGTGGTGCTGTACCTCTCACAGGAGCACCCACATCTACACGTTCCCCTTCCCTTGGAATTGCATTCTCGTTCTCAATTTCTTGAAGAATGATATCACTCCTTGACCTGTGATTACTCACATACTCATCCTCCAAGAATCTAGCGTTGGTGCTAACAACGACTCTTTGACTCTCAGGACAGTAAAAGTAACCACCTTTCGTTTGCCTGGGATACCCTATGAACAACATTACTTTTGACCTGCTTTCTAATTTATCGGGTTCCTTCAACAGTACGTGTGTCGGACAGCCCCATACTTTAAACTTGCACAAACTCGGTTTGCGACCAAGGAAGAGCTCAGAAGGCGTCTTAGGAACTGATTTAGAAGGCACCACATTAAGCACGTAAGCTGCTGTCTCCAATGCGTAGCCCCAAAACGAAATAGGTAAGCTTGCATAACTCATCATTGATCTTACCATCTCTAGAAGAGTCCTATTTCTTCTTTCAGCTACACCATTTTGCTGCGGAGTACCCGGTGCAGTCCATTGGGATGTAATCCTATTTTCTGACAAATACTGCAGGAACTCGTTACCGAGGTATTCGTCACCGCGATCAGATCGCCGTGACTTGATAGTTTTCCCGACCTTCTTTTCTACCTCAGGCTTGAACTCTTTGAATTTCTCAAAGCATTCAGACTTGTAGCGAAGCAGGTAAACGTATCTGTACCTTGAGTAGTCGTCAATGAAAGTGACGAAGTACTCGTACCCTCCACGAGCCTGCGTGGACATCGGTCCACACAAGTCAGAATGGATCAACTCCAACACATCCTCTGCTCGAGACTGACTAGCCTTGAAAGGCCTTGTTGACATCTTGCCCTCGATGCAGGATTCGCAGACTTGATAAGGTACAGCCCGGACTAGGTCCAATGTACCGTCATCTGCAAGTCTTTGAATCCGCTTCAAGCTGATGTGACCCAGTCTCAAGTGCAAGAGATATGTAAGATCCTCATCAGTACCTCTAGAGGCTCTGCAGACGCGGAACGTCGCGGGCGCTTCTTAGCCCGCCGCCGATGAGGAAAATCAGTACGCTCGAAAGAAGAGCGTACTGGAATCTCAAAACCACCACTCCCCATTTCGAACACTGGCGATGGGTGGCGCTGTGGCGGCGACTGCTGCTGCTGTGGAACCCTCCTCGAAGAAGACCTCGTGGTATTAGCAGCAGACCGCTGAGAGACTGATGATCGGGGCTTCAAGCCTCTGTAAGGTATAAATCTGCGAATCACCGGCTGCTCAGCATTCCGCAGACTGAGCCAAAAATCAGAATCGGCCTCATCCTCAGTCGGCTGCAATGAAGTACTGCAAACATGCTGAAAAAAAAACAAAAATATTTTATTTTAATAATAATTAAAAAAATCATAAACAATAATTACCTCTTTTGTGAAAAAATCAGTAAAGTCAGCATCCCAAACATAATGAGGTCTCCACATCAAGCATCGAGGCATAGTCCCCAATGGCATACAGCGTATCGCACATACCTTTGCCAGATCAGGGATCACCTCGTACGCCCATGCCTGCAAAATAATGTAAATAATTAATAATTCTTGTCTTATTTTTTATAAATTAAAAATATTTTAAATTAAAAATTAAAATTACAAATAATTACCTCTAACACCCAAACAGGGCCGTATATATGGACCAAAGGCACCTTAGCTGACTTCGAAGATGTGATCACGACAGACATCTGATGCAGCAAGACACTGAACGACCACGAGCCCCAAGGGAAAGCCCTCCACTCGTGAGGCCTCTCCACCAATGCATAGACCCATGGGTCTACCAGTCGCTTCCCATCCAAGCAAACCAACATCCGGTACACAAAAAGAATCTGAGCGATCTTCACATAATCATCAATAGAATCGCTCAGAATCAAGTCCCTGGTCATGAAATCAAGGTGCAACGATCTACACTCGGCAAGTCTTGGTAGTGATAATATAAGCACCCATCCTTCGGGACATCATTCAATTTCAATGCAGTAGGATCAAATTCTGAATCGCCGAACCGCAGCCCGGTCATCAAACAGAACTCCTCTGCACCTAATCGTAAGTTGGTTTCGCCAACACGAAACCACAGCTCATCCTCAGCCCCATCCACATTAATCTCGTGGGTGATAAGAGCCCAAGTAGCTCGTATCGTTCTCTTCTTCCACCGGAAAGAGAGAAATTCACCGAAGGGACCTTCCCTAAATAAATTGGAAATATCATCGTCGTCATCTCCAAAGCTCGCTAATCTAGTCCGAATGTCCTCAAGAATGTCCCGGTCGTAACAATTCATCGACCGCGGGACTGTCCCCTGCAGACCGGGTCTGATCCACTCCCAAACCTATAATTAAATAAAATAAAATATTTAAATAAAAGCAGAATTAAAAGAATTAAAAGCAAATATTTTAAAAAAAATAAATCGAGATCTCGATTTGCCAAATCGAGATCTCGTCGTCTCTCTCCTAGGGCGGGTATGCGCAGTGTTTTTCACAGTAAAAACGCAGCAAAATCCATTTCTACATTGTTTCTAGTCATATTTAAGCATAGAAATCGACGAAATATGATCCTAATCAACTATATACATAATTAAACATGTATTTAAACCTAAAAAGCATAGAAATTTCAGACATTATATTCGAAAATTTCAGAAAAAAAAAGATATATTTTTGTACTTGAAAGTGGGAATTAACTTACTTGATTCGGATTTTCTTCTTCTCCAGACATTATATTCGATGGAATGTAGATTTGTTTTGAGTTGGGCGAGCAAAAGCCGGTGGTTTGGAGCTTCCAATCGGCGAAAATGGACGATCGACGATGATGTTTTTTTTCCAGTCGCGTGTTCAGAGAGAGAGAGAGAGGAAGTGGGGTAGGTGGTGGGGTAGATGGATAATAAATCCAAAAACAATTAATATAACAATATTTTAAAATTCAAATTCTCTCTCCAATCATTGCAAAGTGGCTAAAAAACTTATGTTTTTATACATGTGGCTAGATAACATATTTAGTTATCAAAAGTGGCTATATAAATTTTGGCCTCTTTGCCCGAGAGGTTAAAGGGGAAGACTTAAGATCTTTTGCACATAAGTGCGCATAGGTTCAAACCCCATAGCCAGCATATTATATTTATTTGTTTATTCTTTTTATACTTTAATTTTGGCTTTTAAATTAGCAATGAAATAATTATTTAAACATAAATATAAAGGATAATTATATATATCTATCCCAGGGTAATTATATATATCTATCCCGAACTATGAGAATTTATGGAATTCTATCACGTACTTTTAAAGTTATGAGATTCTATCTTGCATTACATTTATTTATGGAATTTCATCCTAATCCATTTAACATCATCATTATGTTGCCACATCTCCTATAAATTGTCATGTTGGCAATTCACATCATATTTTGGCTGATGTGGATATTATGATGTGATATTTTTTATTATTTTATTTTTTAAATTGAAGTAAATGCTTAATTCTATTCGGAGTTTTAAGACGGACATAATTTATTCTAAAACTTAAATACATTAATTTGTGATTGAGTAATTAATATTTTATTCTTATAATAAAATAATGAATATTAAATAAAATATCATTTAATTAAATAACGTTAAAAATTCACTAGTAGCTTAAAAATTATAATATTAAAAACTTTCTATTTAAAAAAATAAGTTTTGGGAATTTATGGAAATATATTTACTTTTAAATTTTCTAATTTATTTGTAGATAAGTTTATTTCCTAAACTTATTATGTGCAACTCAATAGAGCTTGCGCACGACACCTAGAAATGAAAGAAATAGCTACACCAACAAAATACCAAACATGTTATTAGAAAAAATTACCATTAATTTGATATTGGAGTTTTGAATAAAAGTCTGTATAAAGTTTCTAGATAGGAAAATGTAAAAAATTAAGAGAAAAATGCAAGAAAAGAAGGCAAACATAAAAGAAGCAGATATAGCAGTGGAGCTGCAAATTAAGAATTTAATATTAATTATTGAATAATAACCTTGATAAATGTATT
Source organism: Plectranthus barbatus (assembly GCA_026898455.1). Taxonomy (NCBI): domain Eukaryota; kingdom Viridiplantae; phylum Streptophyta; class Magnoliopsida; order Lamiales; family Lamiaceae; genus Plectranthus; species Plectranthus barbatus. The sequence goes on from JAPKLW010000708.1 coordinate 209,920, forward strand.
AAAATTAAAAAATGTAGAGTTTCTAAATTTTAAAAATCCAAATGAAATTAAAAGATTTATTTCATTTTTAAAAGTAACTTGCAAAAATTGAAATTTTATAACTTTTTAAAATTTACTTCAATTTAAAAAATATTCTAAAATAAAATAAAAAAAATGCCATATCATAATATCCACATAAGTCAAAAGTTTGATGTGGGTTGCTAACATGGCAATTTATAGGTGTTGTGGCAGCAAATTAATGATGTCAAATGGATTAGGATGAAATTCCATAAATAAATGTAATGTAGGATAGAATTCCATAACTTTAAAACTGCGGGATAGAATTCCATAAATTCTCATAGTTTGGGATAGATATACATGAGGAGTGTTCAAATCCGAACCATATATTTATGTGTGAACAGTGAACTTATATCTAGCCGTCTATTTTTTGTAATTTAATGGATCAGATTTTGACATGTGGCATTATATTTATATTATTTAATTAGCTAAAGGGTGTTATTGGTATAGCTAAATATTATATTATATAGTATCTTTTTTTAATTTGGTAGTTTCCTATTTTTATGCAATTAGCCAAAGATATTGTATCTTTTTATTCCTAAATTGATGGAATATTATATTTTTTTATCTTTTATACTTAATGTTGATTTCAGTATATAATTATTTATATTTTAGTGAGAAATTATTTCCCATAAATTTTGCAAATGGGAACAGACGTAGAGATGGAGGAAATTGGGTTTTTAGGGTTGGGAATAATGGGAAAGCCATGTTTATGAATTTTCTTTGCCATGGTTTAAGTTTACTGTATGGAGTTGCACTCTCTCGTCGCCGCCAGCTCCCCACTCACCGCCGCCGCCATCTCCGTGGCTTCTAAGGATTCGAACGAGAAATATGGTACGTTTTATTTTCTTTTTGTATTGAACCTTATTCTTTTTTTAAAAAAAAAACTAATTAACAGTTTGAAAAGGGGATGTAAATTATTAATGGTTTATTTGTTCTGCACATTTGTGAGTAACTTTGATGATTTCATGTTTGTTTCTGTTAAATTATGTTTCTTCACATGTGAATTGATTTTAGTAAATGTCTTGTGGTTACGCAGCGCTGGATGTAAGGCACACAGATGATCGATTCGGCTGTCACTTGGTGGATCGGCTGTCACTTGGTGGATCGCCTTCACGAGCAGATTTCATTATTTTTGTGACATATGCGATTATCATTGTTATTTTATATTAGTGTCATTATTTATGAATAAATGTATCATTGTTCGAATCCCTGTTTAATGGATTGATAATTATTTTTTTATTTTCTACATTGTGTGAACTCAATTAATATGTAGCATTGTACGCCTTTTATTTTATCATTGTTACATGTATTAAATATCATTTTATCAAAATTATCGTTTTAATATTAATTGATTTATAATACATCTTTAAGATCATTGTTATCTGTATTCAATATCATTGTACGAATAATTAAAATTGTTTATACATTTAACGATAATATATTAGTGGAAGTTGACAGAATAACCTTACAATGACACTCAAAGTTATAAACAATGACACACAAAGCCATAAATAATGATAACGATTAACTTAAGATTATGAAATAAATCATGGTGCATTTTCTCTTTCCAATTTATATAATAATAATAGAAAAAACCGTGGGGCATTTGATTTGGTAACTGAATCCAAAAAATCAGCATGTAGATTTAATTACCATATCAAATTTTCCCGTTTAGGACTAATTTGTCCTTTCAATGATAGAATAAGCTAGCAACAATGATAAATGACAACAGAAAATCTGGGACGTCTATTTTCGAAATCAAGGGCTGGATTTTGGTCTCTGTTCATTCATGGACATATGTTCAGCCATGAACGCACCCCTAGATATACATAATTACCCTAAATATAAATAATAACAAATAGATACAAAAATCTGAAGCCCTCCTAAGAATATCCAACAAATAATTAAAATATTAAATGGTAATATTTTTTAATGTTTGTTTGCCGGGAAAGAAAACTTCTATGGAAGTTCTAATTCTAATCCGAATAACTATGAATGTTATCCCAATTTATTCTCTTTAACTCTTTTATCGTAATAAATTTTATTCAATCTTTAGTTTTGCTAGTTTAAAGTAATTATAGTGATTCGCCTGCGGGGCAAGTTAAATCTTATTTGGCATATACATGATTTTTTTAAGCAAAATAAAAAGCAATATATCAATTTCACCCAAATGTATGGGTCAACAATGAAATGTACCATAACCTTTTTTCCATTATAAAATTTTACTTCAATGTTTAGTTTGTAATGAAAAGCTCTGGTAACTGATAAAGTTCAAAATGTATTGAGTTAGAAATCATATTTTTACTTGGTAGTTATATGATATTATTTAGTGAAAAATATTTTAAATACTCAAAAAATTTAAAGACATTATGAAAATATCCAAAAAATTAAACGCATTCAAGAAATATCCATTTTTAACTTTATGGGCATTGGCATTGATTTTTTTATTACAAGAACATAATTATAATTGTAACCATGAAATCATCACCAACAATCATTTCATCAAATTTTTAAATTTTAATATAAAATCAAAATAAAAATAAATTTTAAGTGATGTGACTTCATGCATGTTAAAGTTTTGTTATGTTCTTGTTTAAGTTGTGCAGCTCGCTTTTGTTTGAGTAGTGTGGAGTTGAAGTCGTATTTTTGGGGGTTACGTTTTTATAAGTAACCAGCAAGAATGGCGGCACGTGTCAAGATCTGGAGAATTAGTTGGGAGAAAGAATATAGTTGTTGGTGGAGTATGTTACAGTTAGTTTTGAGTCATCTTTTTCGTTCACCCAAGCTTAGAGAGAGAGAGAGAGAGAGAGAGAGAGAGAGAGTGTTGTAGATATCTCCAGTTATGTGTGTGTAATCTTGTAGCCAATTTCGTCCAGCAATAAAATTATAGTGTAACCCTCCGTGGATGTAGGCAATTGTCGAATCATGTATATCGGTGTGTTCATGTTTGTTTTGATTTGAGATTTACAAGTTTTTGGGTTTATTTGATCACCAATTTGTAACGGTGGCGCCGTTTGTGGGAAACGAGATGACAGTGATCGAAATCTGAGACTCAGGAAACCTTGTGCAGAGTTCGTGTGAGCAGCAATAAGGTTTTTTGAAGAAATTTTGCCCGTGTTATGGCTTCAAGTCGTTTTGAAATCGACAGATTTTTCAGGAAGAATGATTTTGGGCTTTGGAAGATAAAGATTTGAGCTATACTCACCAAAGAGGGACTGATGGATGCCCTTCTGCCTGACTCTGGCAAGGCCTTTGTTGGAGAGACAACTGAAAAGAGGGCCAAGTTAATAATGAATAATGCGATGAGTACTCAGTTCTCAGTTTTGATGACAAGGTGTTGCGCGAAATCTCTAAGGAGAAGACTGCTGCAGACACATGGAAGAAGTTACATAAACTATACATGGCTAAATCTATAGCCAACAAAATTTATATGAAGCAGCGACTGTATGGTTTCAAGTTTAATGAAGAAAGAAACCTGCTGGATCAACTAGATGACTTCCATAAGGCTGTGGATGAACTTGAAGGCATTGGGGTAGAGATCGAGGATGAAGATAAAGCCATACACCTCCTCAATGCATTGCCTAAATCCTACTCGAGTGTGAAGGATGTTATGGTGTATGGCAGATCAGAGGGTATATCATTAGATGTTGTATTATCAACCATTAAACAGAAACAAATGGAGAAGTTCTTAGTGGTTATTGGAAATGATTAGAGTGGAATGGGGCTATACATCAAGAAGGGTCAGAAAGGCAGATTTCAAAAGAAGTCTCAGACATTCAATAAGGGAGGAAATCAAGAGAGATTCAATCCAAACCAAGGAAAGGACTACAAACCTCCTTATTTTCAGAAGAAGCCTTATGGAGCTTCACAACAGTAGGAAGTTAAACCTCTTGGAAACTTTCAGGATTCTAGGATGTGTCACTATTGTAAGAAACCAGGCCACCTAATCAAGGATTGCAGTGTGTTGAAGCAAAAGAATCTCTATCAACAAAGAGGGTCCAATCTTCTGAGATCAACAAAAGATGCAACAGATGAAATTCTCAATACAATGGAAGCTGTTGGAGATGATTCCTGGATTCTTGATTCAGGATGTTCCTTCCACATGTGCCCGAGGAATGAATGGTTTGTGGACCTAGCTTTTAAGGATATGGGCACTGTATTGCTTGGTAACAATCACATTTGCAAGATTGAGGGTGTTGGATCAGTTAAAATTCAAAATCATAAGGGAGAAGTCAAAACCCTGTCAGAAGTAAGATACATTCCTCTAATTCAGAGGAATCTTATATCCTTGGGTACACTTGAAGAAAGGGGCTTTAAGTTCATTGGAGAGGAGGCATCATTGTAGTCTGTAAGGAAGGTGTTGAGGTTCTGAAAGGAAAAAGATTAAATAGTATATACTACCGGTTTGGAGAGACAATCTGTGGAGAATCTGGTGTTGTCAAGGCTATGGATTGCAAGCTTTGGCATCTAAGGACTGGACATATCTGCCATGATGATGTTGGACATTTTTTATGTAGTTTAACATCAATGTCTAACATATCTTTTGTTAATGTTATACTTTCTTTTTGCTGCATATGAAAGTGGTTATAACTAATCCCTATTTTTCAGGGGTATATCTTTGACCACAGTTTCGTGTATATTTCTGATAAGTTAGGATTTTCACCAACTTATCTGGTTGTTCTTTGACTAAATGTGTGGTGTAAAGATCATTTTTGTACTTGTTTTTGTGCATGAATTGGCTTTTGTACCCGTAATGTTGTGTTTGATGAATCATGCAGGTTTTTAGTCATAAACAGAGAAGAGTTGGATTTCCAGTTTCAAGTCCACGTCGATCGATGAGGATGTCTCGTCGATCAACAAGGAGATTGAAGAAGGAGCGATCGACGAAGGAAGAAAAGAGAAGATCGACGGAGGCAGCAACCACGTCGATCGACGCCATTCCACGTCGATCGACGAGGGTACTTCACCAGCGTCGATCGACGCCAATCTCCCACGATCAACGCGAGTTTGGGATTCCTAGTCTGCATCTGTTTTGAAGATAAAGCCATATCTACACCAAGATATTGTATGATACATTCTCCACTATTATATAAAGCCATGTAAATTTGTTTTTCAAAGGAGGAGACATTAGAATACTTACAAGATTTTAGTATTGAAGATTGATTAGAGATTCCCAAGGTTTTTGAAGTTTATGTTTGAAGACAGAGTCCTGTGGGATTATTTTCGGATTCCGATTTTTATGCAATTCAGGTTTTATTCTTCTATGATGAACATTACTCTGAATATGTGTAACTAATCTCATCCCCAGATTCTAGGGTTTCGAATTATCAATGTATGCATGTTTTGATTAATTGGATTAATTTCCCTTTCCCTTCGTAGTTTGTGAGATCTTAGTTTAATTCATAATCTTGAGTTTGTTGGCCACGTCTTAGGATTAACTAGTTGATTACTTGAGACGTAACTGTAATAGTTTTCAATCGAAAGAGTTTTTCACAATATAATCTGATTTCTTGTCGTAACTGAAGGAGATTGATTGTAGGGATAAATCTGTAGATCTTTGGAGTTAATTAATTTATCTTGAGACCGAGCGGAGATAGGTAATTGATTAATCTACTTTACGAATTGTCCAACAAAGAAGTTCGTAATACTTTTCTGATGTTTCACTACGAAGAGCAATTAAAATTGGGAAATAATCAATTTATTAATTCATGTCATACTTGATAAGGAGATATTCTTAGAATATGTATTTCTCATAACCGTTTTCAACCAAAGTATTTTAATTTACTTTTTACTTTTTATTTACAAGGATTATGATTTGCAAAACAACCAAAACCCAAAACTCTGCTTTTCCTAGCCAGTATTTAAAGAACGCCTGATTTAGTATTTAGGATTTTTCTTCGTTTCATTCTCTGTGGGATCAATAATTTTATTTGCCGCTATATTATTAGCTTTGCTAAGTCGCTTGTTAAATAATTTAGCAATCAAATTTTGGCGCCGTTGCCGGGGAGTGAACAGAATTAATCCTACTATTAAATCTGTGATTAAAGTACTGATTTAGGCTGTAATTTTTGTATTTTCCTTTAATTTCTCGTATTTTCGTAATTCACGTCGATCGATGCTTAATCTCGTCGATCGACGCCATATTTTCTTCCTCGTCGATCGATGCTTACTCTCGTCGATCGACGCCTTATTTGTTTTCAGATTTTCAGTTTTTCATATTTCAGTTCGTTCCGTTTATTTTCAGTCTTACTTCACTGCCTCCTTTGCTGTACAGGTAGTGCATGAGTACACGAGCCAAAGGAAAGGACCCGTTGTATTATCACCCAGATATTGAAGCCACTTGCAGAAAGATCCGAAAGAATAAGCGTGCTCAGGAAGACTCAAGCAGTCAAGCAATGGACGAACAACCACCAATTATTCAACCGCAACCACCAATGCTAACTGCAAAGGAGCAAGCTGTGCTTCTCCAAGAAGTTCAAGCTATGAGGGCACAGATCCAACAGTTCAACCTGGAGAGAGACCTCGAGAGGAACAACCCGAATGGAAGGGATGTTCGCCACAATCCACTGTTCGATGACAATCCCAACAATGGAGAGGATGACAACCAGGATCCGCCAGGGGATTCTGATGATGAGGAAGAAGAGGAGGCCATGCAGAACCGGTATAAACCTCGGTTCAAGGAAACAGACTTCAGGATTGGCATCAATGCCAATAATTTTGAACTGAAGACCGGATTGGTGCAGATGGTGCAGCAAAACCAATTCGGAGGAAGACCAACTGAAGATCCCTATGCACACCTGGATAAGTTCCTGATGCTCTGCAACACTGTCAAAATCGGAGGACTCAGCAAGAGTGCCATCTGAATACGTCTGTTAACATTCTCTCTGCGGGATAAGGCACAATCATGGTTCACTGCATTAGACAAGGGAAGCATAAGCACATGAACTGAACTGAGGAATAAGTTCTTGGAGGACTTCTTCCCTCCAAATGTTATCAGGCAGCGAAGAAAAGAAATCATCAGGTTCGCTCAACGACCCGATGAAAGCTTCAGTGAGACGTGGGATCGATTCAAAGAGCTGTTGAGATCATGCCCCGAACATGGTTTTTCCACCAGGAGAACAGGCAGAGGCTTTTTACGAATGGCTCAATAAAAAGACCGTCAAATTGGTGGACACCACACTAGGTGACTCCGTCATGACGAAGAGCGGAAAGAAAGCCATGGAATTCTTCCAAAAGATGGCTAACAACACTCAAAGGTGGTCCTCATGCCGAACTCGGCCTGTAAAAGCAACCGAGAAATTAGTGGAGAAAGTCGCCGAACAACCTGATCTGGCAACTGAACTGAAGAAGCTAAAGGAAGAATTCGCAAATCTAAAGCAAGAGAAAGCGGTCGCTGCTGTCGAGGCGGTCTAAGCTCCAACTGAGGGGGACAATGCTGAGGTAAATTTCATTCAAAGGGGCGGCTATCAAAACAATTACCGAGGAGGATTTCAGCAACACAATCAGCAGCATAACCAGCCATATACCTTTAATAATGCGAGGAATCACCCTGGATTCTCCTACGCAAACCCTCAAGCTGCAGAGCAACCACCACCAGGATTCGCCGTACAGGATGGGGCGATAGTTGAGAAGAAGAAGCTAAATCTCGAGGATATTTTGGCTAAGTTCATGGAAGGCTCCACCAATACGGTAGCCAAGCTCAAACAAGAAATATCGGGTGTGAACACCAAGGTTGATCAGGTGCAGATGCATGTGCAGATCATTGAGAATCAAGTCAGCCAGATCGCCGATGCCCTTGGGACGAAACACAAGCTGGGATAACTCCCGAGCAACACTCAGGTCAATCCCAAGAACCAGAATCAGAGGAATCAAGTGAACGCCATAACTCTGTGAGGGGGTAAGTCCTATGAAGGGCCAACGCAAGCAGAGACAAATGCCCGGGATGAAGGAGAAATCGAGCAAGATGAAGAGGTCAGCACAGACAAAGTCCCGTCGACCGACGAGAGGTCTCCGTCGATCAAAGAAGCATCAAAGTCCCCGTCAATCCACCAGCCATGGGACAAGCACAGCGACGATTGAACCCAATCATGCAAGAAGTTGTAAAGAAGGAGGTTCTCAAACTCCTAGACCATGGCATGATCTACCCAATCTCCGACAGCAAATAGGTGAGCCCTACACATGTAGTAGCCAAGAAAGGAGGGATACAGATAGTGAAGAATGACGATGGAGAGGAAGTTGCAACAAGACCAGTCACAGGATGGCGGTTCTGCATTGCCTACCGAGCTTTGAACACCGCCACGTGCAAGGATCACTTCCCCCTACCCTTCATCGACCAAATGCTTGATAGATAATCTGGTTACCCTTTCTATTATTTTCTTGATGGTTACTCAGGGTACAACCAGATAGCTGTGGCGCCCGAAGATCAACACAAAATAGCATTCACCTGTCTTTATGGTGTATTTGCCTACCGTCGGATGCCATTTGGATTATGCAATGCACCAGCTACCTTCCAAAGATGCATGATGGCAATCTTCCACAATCTGATCGAAGATGTCATGGAGGTATTTATGGATGATTTCTCAGTTTTTGGTAGCTCATTCGATGTTTGTCTGCAGAATCTGGCTACTGTACTTGAGAGATGCACCGAGACAAACTTATGCCTCAATTGGGAGAAATGCCACTTCATGGTGCGAGAGGGGATTGTATGAGGACATCGAGTATCAGCCGAAGGACTAGAAGTGGACCGAGCCAAAGTGATAGCCATTGAAAAGATGCCACCGCCGACAAATGTCAAAGTTGTCCGAAGTTTCCTAGGCCACGTCGGATTCTATAGGAGGTTCATCAAGGACTTCTCAAAGATATCTCGGCCCCTATGAAACATTTTGGAGAAGGACGTCTCCTTTGTGTTTGATGACGATTGTTTGAAGGCCTTCGAGAAGTTGAAAGAGGCACTGGTAACTGCACCAGTCCTGACATCACCAAACTGGAATGAGCTCTTCACATTGATGTGCGACGCCAGTGACTACGCTGTTGGGGCAGTCTTGGGGCAACTGAAAGGAAGACTCTTCCATGTGATTCTGTACGCCAGCAAGAGCATGAATCCAGCCCAATGCAACTACACCACCACGGAGAAAGAGATGCTCGCGGTTGTCTATGCCTTCGACAAGTTCCGACCATATCTAATAGGCTCAAAGACAACCATTTTCAGCGACCATGCAGCCATCAGATATCTGTTCGCAAAGCAAGATGCCAAGCCTAGACTGATCCGGTGGATACTGTTACTACAAGAGTTTGACTTGGAGATCAACGACAGAAAATGAAGCGAGAACGTGATTGCCGACCACCTTTCAAGACTCGAGCCACCGGTCAAAGGGGATGATCAGCAGATGATGATCTGAGAGACATTCCCCGACGAACAGATCTGCACCACTAGGGAATTGAAAGAGATGTACGAGTCCAAGACACCTTGGTATGCAAATTTCGCCAACTACTTGGTTGGCGGTGTTCTTCCTCCTGATTCTTCTCCATATGCAAGGAAGAAGTTTCTGCATGACGTCAGATTCTATTACTGGGAGGATCCCTACTTATGGCATAGATGTGTTGATGGCGTCATTTGCCACTGTGTGCCCCAGTCCGAGTGGCAACAAATCTTCGAAGCCTGCCACTCATCTCCTAGTGGTGGCCATCACTCAGCCAACCGGACTGCATTCAAAATCCTTGCCAATGGGTTCTATTGGCCATCCATCTATGAGATCTGCCGTGGATGGATAACAGGTTGTGATCGCTGCCAGAGGACCGGCAACATCTCGCGAAGGAAAAAAATGTCACAGACGCCGGTCATCGAAGTCGAGATCTTTGATGTTTGGGGGATCGACTTCATGGGACCCTTTCCACCATCCCAAGGGTTCTCATACATCCTCTTGGCAGTAGACTACATATCACGATGGGTCGAGGCTACTCCAACAGTCACAAATGACTCCAAGGTAGTCATCAAGTTCCTACAGAAGCTGATAACGCGATTTGGGACACCAAGATCTTTGGTAAGCGACGGGGGATCCCACTTCTGCAACAAATGGCTTGCTACCAGATACGGAGTCAAACACCGAGTCACCACTCCATATCATCCACAAGGGAATGGGCTGACGGAGCTGTCCAACCGAGAAATCAAGCAAATCTTGGAGAAGACGGTAAAGCAAATAAAGGAGTGGGCGGCAGTGCTTGATGATGCATTATGGGCATACCGCACCGCCTGCAAAACAACAATTGGGACGTCGCCCTACCAACTGATTTTCGGAAAGTCCTGTCACTTGCCGGTGGAGATGGAGCACAAGGCTTGGAGAGCAGTGAAAGAACTTAACCTAGATTGGAGGACAGCCGCAGAAGAGTGCGCCATGGCATTGAATGAATTAGAAGATTTCCGAGATGAAGCTTATGAGAACAATGTCATCTACAAGAATCGAGCGAAGAGGTTCCACGACAAAAGGATTCGCTCACATGTTTTCCATTCAGGTGACAAGGTTCTTCTCTTTAAATCCCGTCTTTGATTCATGCCCGGGAAGCTACAGTCAAAGTGGGCCGGACCATACACCATGATCTGCCAATTTATGAACGGTGTAGTTGAACTAGCTGGCTAAGATGGGAAGAACTTCAAGGTGAACGGACAGAAGCTGAAACCATACTTCACACCACTTCAAATCAAAGCGGTGGAGAAGTACTACTTGAACCGTCCTTGAAGACACAGGTATTGTCGAGCTACCCACATAAAACCAAGCACTAGTTGGGAGGTAACCCAACAGTTTACTGTTCCTTTATTTCTGTTATTTTTCAATTCAGTCGAGTCGCGTCAGTCAAGTTTCGTATTTTCAGAAAACTTTTGAGTTGTTTTGGGTCCAGTCATCTGTCGGAACGTGTCGATCGCTGCTTCTTGGCAGCGATCGACGAGGAAACCTTGATCACATCGATCGATGCAATGCTTCGTCGATCGACAAGAAAGTTTTGTCTTCATCGATCGACAGGAATGCCTCATCGATCGAAGCAAACAATTCTGAGGACCAGACAGAGACGGGTTTAAAACCCAAAACCCTCATTTCTTTCACTCACAAACACACTTGCACGATTTTTTTCTCTCCAAACACCTACTCGAATTTTATTCTCTCCAAATCCGACGCTTCCACCCACGGTATGTATCCTAACACTCTCCTCTTTGATTATTTCATATGATTGAAGGATTTGAGCATGATTTTGTTAAGAAATTGAGTTTGGAACCCTTGTGTCCATTTTGGGTCCAGTCATCTGTCGGAACGCGTCGATCACTGCTTCTTGGCAGCGATCGACGATAAAACCTTGACCACGTTGATCGACGCAATTCTTCGTTGATCGACGAGAAAGTTTTGTCTTCGTCGATCGATGGGAATGCCACGTCGATCGACGCAAACAATTTCTTTTCTGTGAATTGATCGAGGACGATCAATGGTTTAAGTTTGGGGGAGTTGATAAGTTAGGATTTTCACCAACTTATCAGGTTGTTCTTTGACTAAATGTGTGGTGTAAAGATCGTTATTGTACTTGTTTTTGTGCATGAATTGGCTTTTGTACCCGTAATGTTGTGTTTGATGAATCATGCAGGTTTTTAGTCATAATCAGAGAAGAGTTGGATTTCCAGTTTCAGGTCCACGTCGATTGACGAGGAGATTGAAGAAGGAGCGATCAACGAAAGAAGAAAAGAGAAGATCGACGGAGGCAGCAACCACGTCGATCGATGCCATTCCACGTCGATCGACGAGGGTACTTCACCAGCGTTGATCGACGCCAATCTCCCACGATCGACGCGAGTTCGGGATTCCTAGTCTTCATCTGTTTTGAAGATAAAGCCATATCTACACTTAGATATTGTATGATACATTCTCCACTATTATATAAAGCCATGTAAATTCGTTTTTCGAATGAGGAGACATTAGAATACTTACAAGATTTTAGTATTGAAGATTGATTAGAGATTCCCAAGGTTTTTGAAGTTTATGTTTGAAGACAGAGTCCTGTGGGATTATTTTCGGATTCCGATTTTTATGCAATTCAGGTTTTATTCTTCTATGATGAACATTACTCTGAATATGTGTAACTAATCTCTTCCCCAGATTCTAGGGTTTTGAATTATCAATGTATGCATGTTTTAATTAATTGAATTAATTTCCCTTTCCCTTCGTAGTTTGTGAGATCTGAGTTTAATTCATAATCTTGAGTTTGTTGGCCACATCTTAGGATTAACTAGTTGATTACTTGAGACGTAACTGTAATAGTTTTCAATCGAAAGAGATTTTCACAATATAATCTGATTTTTTGTCGTAACTGAAGGAGATTGATTGTAGGGATAAATCTGTAGATCTTTGGAGTTAATTAATTTATCTTGAGATCGAGCGGAGATAGGTAATTGATTAATCTACTTTACGAATTGTCCAACAAAGAAGTTCGTAATACTTTTCTGATGTTTCACTACGAAGAGGAATTAAAATTGGGAAATAATCAATTTATTCATTCATGTCATACTTGATAAGGAGATATTCTTAGAATCTGTATTTCTCATAACCGTTTTCAACAAAAGTATTTTAATTTACTGTTTACTTTTTATTTACAAGGATTATGATTTGCAAAACAACCAAAACCCAAAACTCTGCTTTTCTTAACCAGTATTTTAAGAACGCCTGATTTAGTATTTAGGATTTTTCGTCGTTTCATTCTCTGTGGGATCGATAATTTTATTTGCCGCTATATTATTATTTTTATTAAGTCGCTTGTTAAATAATTTAGCGATCAATTTCTGGTCCTATATTTCAGGTGGACGTGAGTTTGTGAGCAGCTTAGTGGATTTATTCATTGAGCAAGTGGACGTGGGAAGACTACACTACACACGACTGAACGAAGTGAGGAGGTAAGGTGTGTGATCGTGTGCTCCAAGTAAGAGAAAGAATAAAAGGAAGATCAAGGCTTGAAGACTGTGTGCGATAGAGTTACAATTCCCAAAGAAAGTCTTAATGCTTATCAGCTTCCACCCTTACTAATCTCAACCATTCGAGCGTCACCTTCTTATTGTAGAGGCAATCACCGGAGAGTGAATCCTAAGATTGAGGAAGCACTGTTAAGGGTCGTTAGTTTAGGTTAGTAAGTCTTGTAATCAAAATTACTCTAAGGAGTGAACTTAGAGAAAATTTGAGTTGTTCAATGTGTTTTTTATTTCCTGTGTAAAAACTTGTTTCTACTAGTGAAATCATTTTTTCCATGAGGCACTCTGGGTTTTAGAAATAAACCCTAGACAAAATTTTATCCGCGGTGCACTTTAATTATGCTATTTATTTGTTACACTTTCTTTACACTCTAACATTAACAAATGTTTTGGTAAATTCGGGCACTACATTTCATCAATTGGCATCTAGAGTCTTTACTTGACGGACTACGTATTTGTTCCTAAGTGCAGTTTACCAAAATGGATTCTTCAAGTTCAGTTTGTCGACCACAAGTACTCGAGAGTGATGGGAGTAATTATTCAATGTGGAAATCTCGCATGAGGATCTACATCAAATCCATTGATGAACCTCTATATTGTCCAGCTGAGATGTATTAGACTGTAGGAATTGAATTGATTTTCTTATTAGATTGACTAATTTGGTGTTCTTGAGACCGAGAGGAGATAGTTACTAATTAGTAATCTAGGTTATATTTGTTCGACCCAGGAAATATACCATAATTGCAGTATTCCACCTTTAATTTGATTGGCTCTGACATGTTATCCATAATAAGATTTCTTCCCTAAGATCTGTGTTTCGTTTTATTTAATATAAGTTTTTATTTTATTTTCTCTGCATAGTTTAATATATCAAAAGATGATTTTAAATTACTCAAACATTTAATTTGAAACTGTGTTTTAGTACATAGGACTATTTAGCAAAACTTTTCTCTGTGGGTTCGTGAAGTGTGCGTAGAATGACCTATTATTCAATTTGTATGCATATTTGTGTCCATTTTACACATATATCATATGTTTTTCATGTGTTTTTACCTTGTTTTTGTGTTTTGTGTTGTTTGTGTTGTGTAGGGTCATGATTGAGCATATTTCATGAATTTTGGCAAAGTTTTCGTGGAAAATCGACCGATCTAATGTTCTTGTGTTGGAAAGATCGACCCGGATGAAGCAGAGGTACAACAGGGGGGATTCAGAGGTCTGGATCGACCGAACCCTGCAGCAATCAACCGGTATCTGCTCTACAGAGCCAAATACTGGTCAATCCCAAACAAGACTAGGCAAACCTTATCGAGCTGTTTTGGTAGTTATTCAGTTTTAAACCATCTCGGGAGATCTGATCTCAGACGAGGCGATCTTTGGTGCGGACAACTTACTATAAAAGGTGGAAATACGAAAATGGAGAAGATTTTTTGGAAAACTTTTGGCAAATTTTAGATAGATCTACGAGGGAAAGAGCGGTTACTCACCCAAAATCACTTCCAAACATCTCAAACATCAGATCAAGGGATAGTCAATGTTACATCACTCCAATTAGATGCAAATTGAAGATCCAACCAAGAAGACCAACATTTGGGGGAAAATATCTTTTTTGCCTTATATTATAATGGATTCTTTTTTCTCTTGTAATTGAATTGTAATCAACGAAAGGTATAAGTGGCTAAACCTTCTAGGATATTGGTTGGGCAATGTTTTGAATCTATTGCTATGATTGAATTAATGTTTACTTTCTCCTAGTCAATTGTATCACACTAGAGCTTGTTCTTAATCAAGTAGTGTAGGCACTAACCAATTTCTTGATTGTTGACATCGAAATCCCAACCAACACGCGGATCTAGATGTCGTGATTATTGTGTGTGCGTACAAGTTTTGACCCAATCCATGTGCGGGGATAGCTTGTAGGTCCATAATCCACGAACCGTTGGGAGTGAGATTTGATTTGATAACGTAACAACTTGAGAGTCCTATCTCTTCTACTTCTAATTCACCGGTACTAAGAGAGTTAGATAGTGTAGGGTGGATGGATCATTACTAGGAGAATTAAAGTTAGTTTACATCATTCTAACATTTAACTGGTTCATTTCAAAGTTCATACCAATACCCTCTTTTCTCGTTTGTGCATTCTATCAATTTGTGATTTGCAAGCATTGTTTGTGAGTTTGTTTGGATACTTTGAGTGAATTGGCATTTCTACAATGGTGATTGAAGCATTTAGTTTGATTTGTTATTGTTAGCTAGTTTGGATTCAATATTTCCCTTGAATAGAAACTTACTCAACGATTTGATTTATCTAGATATAATCTCAACACCAAACAACTAGTATTCTAGTAGGCAAAATAAGAAGATCTCGGATTGATATTATTCTTGCATTCGCTAGGAGTTTGAGTGATTGAACTTTTAGCGCATCAAGTTTTGGCGCTGTTGCCGGGGACTTGAATGAGTAGGCTACTAGATATTAGGGAAAGTGTGAGGATTGTAGTCTAGGCTTTTGATATTTTGTTTGTTTGATTATTTTTACTATTTTGCTTGTTTGTTTTAAGTGTTGGTTTGTGATTGGAGCTGTGGATCTTTGTAGGTGTGGTAAGATCATGAGGTCCAAAGCTTGGTTGTTCGAAGTGGAAGTTAAAATGGAGAATCAAAGAGGTGTTAACACATAGAGATTGGAAAATTTACAAAGGAAAATGGAGGAGATGAGAACAAAAATGTTAGAGAGGCAATGGCTACGGAGGACACTCCGAAGCGTGTATGAAAAGTTGTGGGAAGGTGATTACCAAAGGCCGGAAAATGGAAGAGAGTACCATACGGTGACAACCATAAAAGAGCCTAGTGAGGATGATTGGTTGAGAAGAAAATTAGAATTAATTGTAGAACAACTTAAGTTGTTAAGGAGTTCAAGTAGAAAGAGTGAGGCGGTCAAGGAAAGAAGAGTTGAGAAGAATGATGAGATACTTGAAGAGACTCCAATGAAAGATAAGACGGTGAAGAGGATAAATGAGGTCAAGGAAGAAGGAGTAAAGGAATTTCAAGAAGAAGAACCACTAAAGAAAGGTGAAGTTTCACTTCAAGAAGATGAAGAGAATAAAGGCACCGAGGAGGAGTTGCTAGTTTTTGAAGATGTGAGAAAAGGTGGAAGTGAGATGCCTTCGCTAGAAGAAATGAAAACAATACCGACACTAGCAATTTTTGTGGAAGATAAGATGTTGGTAACAAACAAGGCATGTGAAGGAAAATTTGTGAAGCCAATGGAGGTAGTGTAGAAGAATGAGTTTGCTCTTATTATTCAAGAAGTGTGTGAAGTGTATGAGCAAATGCATGTCCTTGACATGGTGTACAAGCTCGATGAAATGTTCGGGGGAAATGTTGTATTGGAGAGTAGTGATGAAGAGGCCCTAGAGAGCACATCAAAGAAGGAATCACCATTCTTGCAATCGAAGTTTTTCAAGATAATCAAACCTCCTTGGAAGGATGAGAGGTACATAAGGATGAACATGGTGAACATTTGTTTCCAAGCAAGGTGCGATCACGAGAGAAAGGTATATCTAAGATCCACAAGGTTTTTGACAATGGACGACATGGCGAGGTCGTCGAGCTACTAATGTAAACGGAGGCACTTGTTGGGAGGCAACCCAACCGTTTTTCTTTCTTTTGATTCTTGCCTAGGTAATTTTCTTAATATTTCTTGTTGGTTTGTAGATTACTGTATGGTTTTTCCGTGAACCGAATCACCAAAACCAAACTGAACCGGACCAATTTATGGATATTGCACATAATCTAAATTCACAAAACCCTAGCATGCTCCTATGAATTTAATAACCAGTATTGTGGATTGAGGGATTACCGTTATTCCGTCGAGTCTGTACCGATCTTTTGCGTTTGAATTCCAAACTTCAATTCAACCACGCAATTCGATTTTATCTGCGGAAGTAGAAATTAGCAATCTAATTTCTAGATAAACTAGAAAATAAGAAAGAAGAAAATCTTGTTCTCCAAATCAGATCTTCAGGGTTGTGTCCCAATGCTGTTCAGATCTACTACTGGTGAGGACTCCGTAGATCTGTATTCTGAGCAGGACCAGAATCGAAATTCTCCTCCTTTCTTCTCCAAAAACGGCGCCTCTCTCTCTCTCTCTCTCTCTCTCTCTCTCTAGGTTTAGTGTGTTTCAACTGTGTAGAACTTATGAGAGAGAGCTGTCTATTTATAGACCTAGGGTTTATAAACCCTAATGGGCCTTTTTGGGCTCAATTCAGCATATTTAGTTTGGGTCAGTCCTGGGACCTAATGCAAATAATAAAGTGGGCCTATAAATTAATTAATTCTCATGTCCACAACCCAGGACACAATTAATTAATTAATATTAATTCTTTTTCACCACAGAATTAATACTGACCTACCCCTTTATTACCACGTTATGAGAACGGGCTGCATTAATTGAGAATCCCCATATTTAAGGTTACCGGACATCCATTAATTAATCGGAGCCTCTGACAAGCTCTAACTACAATTATTTAATATCTTATAATTCCTGAGTAGTACCACTCAAACCTTATCACTCGTGCCTGAAATTAATCAGCCTGCAGGACTTTGGCACGATGAATGTTATTGAGCTCCTCAGGGAATGTCCCCATCCTATTACTCGGATATGGTTACCTAAACCCAGTCTCAGGCGGTACTACACGAACTGTTGTTACCCAAGATGCGGATATACGAGCACGTTACTTAGGCTCTCCACCATGGCAAGTCAAAGCAACAGTCAACCCGTGCAAACCCCTGAACCTTCGTTAGGGTTTGGACTCAATCAATATAACGAGATCTTGTATTCGCTGATGTCAGACAGCCGAATACATCTCACTGCGGTCCATCAATACGCCACCTCTGCGTACCAGCATGTCAAGTAACCAAGACAGACTACTTATTCCGACAATGCCGCAGCCATCCGGACAGACGTATCCTCATACACTGTCTCGACTGTGATCAAGTTTATGTCTCACTAGGTCAAGTGATCATACTGTCTTGTGCGATCTACAACACGCAGTATGATCGTCCCTATCGGTGAGACAAGAGGATACCATTGTTCATACATGTACGATTGTTAACAGATACGAGAAATAAACCATTGTGTACTAATTATAATAAATGTTTTCAGTATACAAAACCCATCAATCTCCCACTTATACTCAAAGCATAACTAAGCAGTTACAGAGTATACAGTCCGTCTATCTAGTCTGCTGTCTCTTTAACCACTAACAGTGGTCGGCATCCACCTCAGACCCAGCTCACGAATATGTCTTTCGTAAACTTTCTGCGGCAAGCTCTTTGTAAACGGATCAGCAAGATTGTCAGCAGTGTCAATCTTTTTAATCAGCACATCGCCCCTCGATACATTTTCTCGTATGATATGGTACTTTCTCTCTATGTGTTTGCTTGCCCTGTGAGACCGCGGTTCCTTTGAGTTAGCCACTGCACCAGAGTTATCACAATAAATTGTGTTGCTCCTCGGCAAACTCGGGATCACGTCCAACTCTAAAAGGTAGTTCCTGAGCCATACCCCCTCTTTCGAGGCGTCGGAGGCGGCGACATATTCCGCCTCTATGGTGGAGTCAGCAATGCATTTCTGTTTTGAGCTCCTCCAAGATATAGCTCCACCTCCCAGGGTAAACACATATCCTGAGGTCGATTTCTTCTCATCCTGGTCCCCTTGGAAATCCCAGTCTGTATAACCCACAGGGCACAAATCCTCACTTTGATAAACTAAGCAGAAATTCTTAGTTCTTTTCAAATACTGGAGGATGTGCTTTACAGCAGTCCAGTGCGCCTGTCCAGGGTTAGACTGATATCTTGCTACCACGCCAACGGCATAACAGATATCTGGCCTGGTACACAGCATCGCATACATGAGACTACCCACTGCCGAAGCATATGGTACAAGACTCATCTCGTCTTTCTCCCGCTGTGTCTGAGGACACTGCCCACTAGAAAGATGAACGCCATGTCTGAAAGGTAGCAAACCTTTCTTGGCGAGTTGCATGCTGAACCGGGCAATCACAGTATCTACATAGGATGCCTGGGATAAGCTCAACATTCTTCTCTTACGATCTCGTAAGACCTTAATACCAAGAATGTAGCCAGCTTCTCCCAGATCCTTCATTTGGAACTGTTCGGATAACCAAGCCTTTATTTCCGACATCACTCCCTCGTTGTTTCCAAATAGGAGTATGTCATCAACGTATAGTGCAAGGAAGACCACGCTCCCACTGACACAAAGTCGGTAAACACAACTTTCGTTTTCCAACTGTGCAAATCCATAGGATTTAATCACATCGTTGAAACGTAAGTTCCACGACCTTGAAGCTTGCTTAAGTCCATACAAGGACTTCCTAACCTTCCAGACAAGATGTTCTTCGCCCTTGCTTATGTAACCCTCGGGTTGCTGCATATAGATGTCTCTACCTTCTTCAAGGTAACCGTTTAAAAAAGCGGTTTTGACATCCATCTGCCAGATCTCGAGGTCCATATACACATCTATGGCAAGGAGTATCCGGATGGATTTGAGCATGGCTACGGGTGAAAAGGTTTCGTCATAGTCAATGCCCTCCTTTTAACTATAACCCTTTGCCACCAGCCTGGCTTTAAAAGCAGTGATCTTTCCACCCGCCCCTTTCTTTCTCTTGTATACCCATTTGCACCCTATGACCCTAAAGCCATCCGGCAAATCAGTTTTCTAGTATACATCCATAGCAGTTATGGATTCAATTTCTGAATCCATGGCGATACGCCATTTCGCAACATCCTTGTCCTGCACTGCCTCTTCGTAAGTCAGTGGGTCAGAGTCCTCATGTCCGTCTTCCAGGCTCAAGTCCGAAGACTCACCCACGGACATGTACCTTTCCGGCTGGAAAATAACTCTCCCACTACGATGAGGCATCGGTGTCGTGTCAGTAGTAGGTGCAGTGACTTGTGGTCCTGCACCTTGCACTGAAGAACGTGTCTGTGGTGCTGTACCTCTCACAGGTGCACCCACATCTACATGTTCCCCTTCCATTGGAATTGCATTCTCGTTCTCAATTTCTTGAAGAACGATATCACTCCCTGACCTGTGATTACTCACATACTCGTCCTCCAATAATCTAGCGTTGGTGCTAACAATGACTCTTTGACTCTCCGGACAGTAAAAGTAACCACCTTTCGTTTGCCTGGGATACCCTATGAACAACATTACTTTTGACATGCTTTCTAACTTATCAGGTTCCTTCGACTGTACGTGTACCGGACAGCCCCATACTCTAAACTTGCACAAACTGGGTTTGCGACCAAGGAAGAGCTCAGAAGGCGTCTTAGGAACTGATTTAGAAGGCACCACATTAAGCACGTAAGCTGATGTTTTCAATGCGTAGCCCCAAAACAAAATTGTTAAGTTTGCATAACTCATCATTGATCTTACCATCTCTAGAAGAGTCCTATTTCTTCTTTCAGCTACACCGTTTTGCTGGGGAGTACCCGGTGCAGTCCACTGGGATGTAATCCCATTTTCTGACAGATATTGCAGGAACTCGTTACCGAGGTATTCGCCACTGCGGTCAGGTCGCAGTGACTTGATAGTTTTCCCGACCTTCTTTTCTACTTCAGCCTTAAACTCTTTGAATTTCTCAAAGCATTCAGACTTGTAGCGAAGCAGGTAAACGTATCCGTACCTTGAGTAGTCGTCAATGAAAGTGACGAAGTACGCGTACCCTCCACGAGCCTGTGTGGACATCGGTCCACATAAGTCAGAATGGATCAATTCCAACACTTCCTCTGCTCGAGACTGACTAGCCTTGAAAGGCCTAGTTGACATCTTGCCCTCGAAGCAGGATTCACAGACTTGATAAGGTACAGCCCGGACTAAGTCCAATGTACCGTCATCTGCAAGTCTTTGAATCCACTTCAAGCTGATGTGACCCAGTCTCAAGTGCCAGAGATATGTTAGATCCTCATCAGAAGAAGTAAGTTTTCTCTTTCCAGGATTATCAATTACGGATGAATTACATGCAATATTTAAGGACATATTTGATCAAAGCAACATAGAGATTGTAAATCAACATACCATAATGGATAACATTGTTATTACCAATGATAAAATCATAAATAACAAATATCCATAAAAGTTGATGAAATTTGTCCTGCCGATAAACCTCGGCCCACAAATAAACTCTCAAATGTACTTAATTCATCAAAACATAAAGAAAAGAAAACTCCATGAAGCTCCGTCATAAAACGTTGCCTTCATCCAGTTTGGTATCTCCTTGCCATCACTCACCAGCCTTGTCGGCACGGTCCCCTGCAAAGTACAACAACTTGATCAACAAGTCAGTGCTTACAACTCTAGAAGAGCAACAACTAACTCTAATCATGCTTACAGTTATACATGCAAAATGGCATACCTTGTCTAGCTTTG
>JAPKLW010000708.1:233494-293141 GCA_026898455.1 Plectranthus barbatus
GGACTCAATCAATATAACGAGATCTTGTATTCGCTGATGTCAGACAGACGAATACATCTCATTGCGGTCCATCAATACGCCACCTCTGCGTACCAGCATGTTAAGTAACCAAGACAGACTACTTATTCCGACAATACCGCAGCCATCCGGACAGACGTATCCTCATACGCTATCTCGACTGTGATCAGGTTTTTATCTCACTAGGTCAAGTGATCATACTGTCTTCTGCGATCTACAACACGCCGTATGATCGTCCCTATCGGTGAGACAAGAGGATACCATTGTTCATACATGTACGATTGTTAACAGATAGGAGAAATAAACCGTTGTATACTCATTATAATAAATGCTTTCAGTATACAAAATCCATCAATTACTTGGTTTACATGTGCTAGGGGGAGAGTTTGGAGCGTGAGGAGTGATTGACAACCATCGGCTAATTTTATAAACTTAGTCTCACTTGACTAAGTTTGGGGGGATGTGCCAGCTGCCGGTTTTGGTTTATTCTTTTTTTCTTTCTTTCCTTTGTCTACCTTGTGTTGGATTAATTGATTTCCCTTATATTTTTGGATTTGGATATGATGGATGTTGAATATTGTTATCATTTATTGATTGGATGATTGATTTGAGGTTCATGGTTTTATTTTTGTTACATTTTGATTGATGAATTGCATGTGGAATGCTTGGTGGTGCTAGTGGAAAATGTTTGATTTGTGTAGATTTTGGATAGTGGAATGTTGGTGGAAAGATATTTGGATGATGAGGTTTGATTGTTTGAGTGTTAATATAATGTTGAGCTTATTTTGTAGAAGTTTATTGGAAGTGAAATTGTGTTCTGGTGGGAATGAGATTTGTTGAAATGAAGTATGCTCAATTGGTGGTGTGTTTGTGTTAGTTTAGTAAGTACAATAAGGCGATGGAGAGCAGTTTGATCGTAGATGCCGATGGGTAACATATTTTATCGTTCCTCTTGCCATTTCATTGATAGTTGTGATTGCATTGTAGTTTTTTAGGTTGTAAGTTTAAATCTTACTTGAACCGATGATAGGGCGGAATCGTTGATATAGAAGCATGCGTAGATTAAACTTTTGAATTACCGAGCTTTGTCCGTGTTAAAGCTTGAGACTTAACAAAAAGCCATGAGAATTGAGCCTTGATATTGTTATATCTATTTGGTTGTGAGAGACGACATTGAGAGGGATAGATCTAGAACTTGCCTCTATTCTCTATCATTTGGCATGAGCTTTTGATTAGAAGATGATATTAGGCCATCGATTCTTAGTCCTTCCTTACACATCGGGGGTATAAGGTGTTATATTTGATCATAATTTGCCTTTCTTACCTTTATTTCCCATGATTGAGCCTAATTTGGAGATTAGTCTTTGATATGATTAGGACAAAGTTTGGAAGAATGAGAGTTTGAGGGTGAATACGGTGTTGTGAGTTTGGGTTAGGAATTGTTTGGTTTATGTTGGTTGAATTGAATCCCATTTGATGAGGCAAGAAAAGAAAGAAAATGAAAGGAAATGAAAAGGAATGGTGCAAGTCTTGAAAAAATAAGCACTTACAAAAATTTGTCATTGTTGTGAAAAAAGAGAGAAAAAAAGAGAAGAAATGTTGAGAAAATAAAAGAAAAGAAAAAGAAAGGATTGAGAATATAATAAGCCTCGGGATTAGTGGTTTGAAGTATTTGATTGGGGGTTTAGAGAATTTGAGGAGTTTAGTCAGTTTGGCCTAAAACATCCTACCTTTTAGTTAACCACATTATAACCAAGATAAAGACTTTCTTGACCTAGAATTTAGCTTGTTGTAGTATAGTGGTGAGATAGGATGCAAGCCTATGGAAATCGAACTTGATATCTCGTGCTTGAGTGAATGGTCCCTAAACATGCGAGGGAGTGAATTTCATTGCTTATATCTACTTTGTCGAGAGGTTTGAGTCTCTTGCATTAACCGTTGCACAAAATTAGGTGATAATCTCGTTGATTGAGGCATGCTAAGATGGATACGATGAGCTATGAGGTATTGCACTAGGTAGGAGGATTACTTTTCTTTGTTTTGATTGAGGACAATCAAATGTTCAAGTTTGGGGGGGTTATGATATGTGCGTAAAATGACCTATTATTCAATGTGTGTGCATGCTTGTTTGTGTCCATTTTACACACATATCATATATTTTTCATGTGTTTTTGCCTTGTTTTCGTGTTTTGTGTTGTGTAGGGTCATGATTGAGCATATTTCATCAATTTTAGCAAAGTTTTGGTGGAAAATCAACCGATCTGAAGTTCTTGTGTTGGAAAGATCGACCCGAATGAAGCAGAGGTACAACAGGGGGATTCAAAGGTCCGGATCGACCGAACCCTGCAGCAATCAACTGGTATCTTAGACCAGTTGATCCCAAACAAGATCGAGCGAACCCTGTCGAGCTGTTTTGGTAGTTATTCAGTTTTAAACCATCCTGGGTGATCCGATCTCAGACGGGGTGATCTCTGGTGCTGACAACTTACTATAAAAGGTGAAAATACGGAATTGGAGAAGATTTTTTAGAAAAGTTTTGGCAAATTTTAGATAGATATACGAGGGAAAGAGCAGTTACTCACCCAAAATCACTTCCAAACATCAGATCCAAATTCCTTCCTTTAACAAATTATTCAATCCGATCCATATCCAATTGGAATTCAATCCAAAATTTTCGTGTCCTTATCGTGTCAATCCGATAAAGATCCATATCTGATGTAAATGTATAATTTTGCAAACTATATAATGATATTAAAAATAAGATATCATGTATTTAATATGTATGCAAATGAAAATTTATTATTAATTTAAAATTATTCGTACCATTTTTTTAAAAAAAATTTATTATTAATTTAAAACTATTCCCACCATTTTGTTTATTATAACTACTATTTTTCTTTTAATATATCAATAGGTAAAATGACAAGGGTCACTTTGGATGCTAAATTCGATTAATCGCTTCAATGTTCAATCAACTAAATAGTTTTTTAAGTTTTTGGAACGAGTGGGGACCACCAAACCAAAATTTTGCAAATTGTCCGAAAATAGATGAGGATTTTGGTGGTGGTTAAAGCTTGCATTTACATATTCTTGTTAAACAACCCACGAACCCAAACCTAACTCGATTGCAACTACAAGCATGAAAGAAGACTGCGAGCGTCCAACTAGTATCCCACAAATAGTGTAGCATGACATGACCGCACGAGTGGGGCACCCTCTTCACTGAGACATGTGGAGGCAGACACAGAGAGAGAGAGTCCATTACCACAACAGTCCCACATTCAATGGTCAAACTTTATACACCTCCGTGTTAAATGTTTTTGTCCATTTAGTTTTTCTTTAGGAATGTTTTTGTTTATTTACTTGTCCCCTTCAGTGCGTTCCAGGTGGATTCAATATTTACGGTTTCCTCTCCATTTTTCCCTTTTACGAAACAATTTTCACTGCACATTCTGATCTCTGCGCCATATAAATGCATACCCAGCATTAATGAAATAATGCGTTTTTTTTGTATCGTTTTCATTATCTCTGATTCTCATGTCGACAGTGACCCTTCATCTTCCCCCATTGCTTCACTCACAATTCGTCTCTCTTCAAACCCCCCTCTTTTATCTCTACCTCTTTTTTTGAATAGATTGTTTTCTTTTGTTGCCGTTGCTTGTGGGTTTTAATAATGATCCCATCTCTTAACCCGTAATTTTTTTACTATCAGTCTCTTTAACTCAATCGTGGGAGCCCCCATTTCTGGGGAATTAGCGTTTGGTGTGTAATCCCCGTTTCTGTTGCTTAGTTTAGTTTTCTAAATGGTTTGTACTTGTCTGTTGCTATATATACATACATACATCTAGATATATATAATTATTAAAAAAAACCCTTTTTGTTTCTTACGTCATTAATTCAGTAGTGGGAGATTTCTTTATGGCCTTGGATAGATTTCATTTCGATCAAGATACTATACTACTATTGTCTATGACGCCTTTCTAGAGAGTTTTACTTTTTCTTTTCCCCAAACATTTTTTTTTCATTTTTTTCTGTAATTCTTGATAGTGGGTTTCATCATGGGATGGCATATGGGTTTCTCATCGTCTCGTCAAGATAAACCATTAAAGCTAGGGTTTGTGCAAAAGTGGTGTAGTAGGGTTGAAAAAAAGCTGGATTTCATGCTGTAATTCATTATGTTAGATGCAAATAAGAGCCCTCAACTTAATGGGTGCACAGTAATTGTACTCAGATATTCAAGATTCTTCACCATTTTTAGTTTGAAATATGGATCGGTATTGTTTCTCTAACATAGAATTATTTGCCTTTTATTCTCCGATTTTTTTAAATATTTCTATTTGCTAGGCTTTTTTGCAAACGCAATACTTAGAACTGTCTAGTTTCTTTCTCAAAAAAAAAAAAAAAAAAGAACAAGAAAAACTATAAATAGTTTCTCATTCTGATTATTTGCTTATCTTCTCATTATTTGTGTTTCTTTTTTTCGAAATTCACTGGATTTTTAGTGTTTGTGTTTCTCAATATTTATCACGATTCGTTCACTTTAGTGTTTAAGTTTGCAGCTGCGGAAACATCTTTGATATTAATATAAGTTGTAATAATATAGAGTTTTTATAAATCAAATGCTGGTTCCATTTTTTTATGCGGTTGAGCTCATAATTGTGTAATACCAGTTGCATTTTCTTACAGTATGAGTGCTGATCTCCATCTTCTTATGCTGATTCTGTTTCAAAGATTTAAAACGGTACGAGGTCACAGGTACATGTTCGTTTCATAATTTGGAATTGCCTTATGTATGAGATCATAGAATAGCTGGAGTGATGAAAGTGGAATGGTGTAGATGAGCTTCCTTCAGCCCACTCATGGCTGAGATCTGGGGTTGAACTAGCTGCCGACTCATTCATTTAAGCACGCAGTCGCAGTGTAATATATATGCTACTGTTTGTGATTGACTGAATGATGCGGGAGCCAGTTTCACGTCCCTCTTCGTCTGTGCTTGGACTGAAGGGAGCTCCTCTTCCCATTCCCAATGTCATTACCATTACCATTGCCAGAAATATATATATATATATGTTTTATCTATCATTCATTGCCTATTTAAGTCAATTTTATTCCACTTGACTCCATTTTCTTTTGCAGCTCCTTGAGAATTAATATGAGATATGCTTAAGCTTAGGCTCTGCTCAGTTTTGAGTTTCGATTCTTGTCTAGTATATCTCCCCATTCCTTAAGGATATGCCGACCCATTTTAACTCTCATCACATCTATATTATATATACTAAAAAAAAAGTTCATCAAATTTAGGATTTGGCCATTTCCTTTCGAAAACTATGCATCAAAATCAATTTTAGATTTTTCACTTTTATTTTATTTATTAATAAATATTAGTAATAATGAAAACTTTCAGCAGTATTACATTTATGCCACGTTTGCATGAAAAAATATTTCACCATTTTTTTTTCCTTTTAGACTCATTTTGCTTTCTGATTTAACTCGGTACTAATTCTATCATGATTTGGGGCAACTTATGAAATCCGAATCTTATTTTTGTACTTTCTTTATTAGTTGTTTTAGATTTATATATTAATTTGATATAACAATTGATAAAAATATATACTAATAAAAAACTCATCATATGAGAATTAATTTTAATGTAAAAAATAGAATAAATATAAATTATCTAATAGAAATTCAGGGTAATTTTCTTTGCAATTTATGCAATAGAAATGAGAATATATCAACAATCAAGATTAAAAAACTTTACTTTGCAATATATGCAATAAAATGTGCATTATTCCATTTTAAGTCTCCCCTCTAATTAAATTATTAAAAAAATTTAAATAATTATAACTCACTCGATTTAAATTATTTTTTATGCGTTATATATTGAATTAAAGATAATTTTATCTTTCAAACAGAAATTCTATTGCATATATTTGATGAATAAAACTCTTAACAAAAAAATTTTAGTAGTACAATGCATGACAGTGTATTTAAAATAAGGGTAAATAAGGAAAAATACCCTAAATTATTGGCGTTTTTAGAAAAATACTTCAATCTATTTTCATATGTTAAAAATACCCAAACTTTACTTCTATTTATGAATTATACCCTGATTTATTGATATTTTGGTAAAACACCCCAACGTATTATTATTAGTTAAATATACCTCCAATCTTTAATTTTGTTTATGAATTATACCAAAACGAGAAATATTATTGGCTCACACAAATATGGCAGTCAAAACAACTATCTTCATCCGTGATAAATTTAATATGCCAAACAATTAATTTTTCTTATATATTAAAATGCATTTATCTTCTAAAAGTATTTAAAACTTTATGTTATGCTCTTTTTTAGCTTCCTTTGGTTGCTTGAATTCCTAATTTTTTTCTTCCAACGCGTGTTTTGACTTGTGATCTTGTATCGAAATGTATGTGCCTTCGTTTGGATTGGACGTTACACCAACCGAAGGAAAAAAAAAAGAGAGCAGAACATGAAGTTTAAAAACTTTTCAGAATATATATCAAATATTGATTGTTTAATACATTAAATTTAACACGGACGAACATAGTTGTTTTGACTGCTATAGTTTTGTTAGCCAATAATATTTCTTGTTTTGGTATAATTCATAAACGAAATTAAAAATTGAGGTATTTTCAACTAATAATAATACATTTGGGTATTTTCCAAAAATATCAATAGATCAAAGGGTATAATTCATAAATGGAATTAAAGATTGAGGTTTTTTTAACTTATAAAACTAAATTGGGGTATTTTTCCGAAAACGTCAATAGTTTAGGATATTTTTCCCTATTTACCCTTAAAATAAATAACATTGCAGTATAAATAAACTATATGTTGAATAAAATAGATAATATTTTAGGAAAATGAATATTTGATAGCTATATAATGAACTCAATTTAAGGTAAAATGAAAAAATTATAAGACAAAAATTAAAAGGTCGTGAACATATAATAATATTTTGTTTTATGTTATACAATGAGATTAGAATGCATATATGTTAGAGATATAATGAATATATTTTAAGATAAAATAATGTGAAAACATAATTTTTTTTAATCCAATGCAATGAGATTATAATTATGTCATTGTTTATTTTTGTACATTAACAATTGATATAATTTAGAAATAAAATTCACACGTTCATCATTTAAAGGTTTATTTAAAGAAACATTTGAAATGTTTTACGTTACAAATAAGATAAATATGGATAAAAAATATTAAGGATATATATATATATAGGGTCATGATCCAGTGAGAATAACCCTTACCGTGAAAAATAAGAATAAATCATCACCATTGATTTTGATGAATGTATGCTCAGGATTTTACCAGAATTTTTGGTCATTTTATCTCATAAAAATCTGCATTGTAGGGTATTTTTGTTATTTTGTATTTATTTAAAATTTTGTTTGCATATTCGATATAAACATGCATTATATTTCTGACAAACATGCATTGCATAAGAAACATACATTATATACATAAGAAACATGCATTATATACCTAGCATTCACTAATTTCCATTTTCACGATGATTTTTAATTAAAAATATAGGGTATTACTTTTATTTTAGAGAAAAATTATATTGCTTTCATTATAATGTATATGCTATTAATATATAATGCATAACAAGTGCATATATAATGATGAATGATAATTTTGATGAAAAAAATCATATTTCATTTTATCTACGATATTCTGCATTATATAATATAACTTCATGCATTATATTGTGCAACTGCATTCATTATATAAGAATCTTTATACTGTTACGAAAACTATACATATAATCACTAATTTTCATTTTTACGATTATTTATTAATTGAAACTATAGCGTATTACTTTATTTTAGAGCAAAATTATTTTACTTTCATTATAATGTATATGTTATTACTTTATAATGCATAACAAGTGCAGATAAAATGATGAATAATAATTTTGCTGAAAATAAAATATATTTCATTTTATCTATCATATTCTGCATTATATAAGATAACTTCATGCATTGTGCAACTGCATTCATTATATAAGAATTCGTGTACTGTTACGAAAATTATGCATATAATCACTAATTTTCATTTTTTACGATGATTTTTAAATCGAAAATATACAATAGGGATTTTGTTTGAAAGATAATTAAATTACCTTTAATTGTATATATGATACTTGAAAAAAATAATCTAAATCGAAGGAGTTATGATCATTTAGAAACTTGGGATGATGTTGGAGGAGAGAGAAGAAATATTACAAAATTTACCTTCAATGCATGCTTTACTACATTATAATGCAGACATGATTTATTTAGTCTTGAGTGTTGTATCACTAATTTGAAAGGCCGAGATTTATTCTTATTTCTCATGGTAACAAGCATTCTAATGGGATCACTCCCCTATATATATATATATATACATATATATATATATAGAAGTGTTCAAATCCGAATCATATATTTATGAATGAACAGTGACCTTATATCCAGCCGTCTATTTATGTAATCTAATGGATCAAATTTTGACATGTGGCATTTTATAAATATTATTTAATTAGCCAAAGGGCGTTATTGGTAGAAGTAAAAATTATGTTATATAATATCTTTTTTTAGTTTGGTAATTTCCTAATTTCATGCAATCAACCAAAGATATTATATCTTTTTATTTGTTTTTTTTTCCTTGTACGTATCTCTTATGTTCATTCATTCTTATCGTCTTTCTTCTCCATTAACGTGTCTGTTAATTTTCCCTTGGGTTACAATTTTTTTTTTATCGAGGTCGTTCAATATAATGGAAATCCAATCTATCGTCGATGAATCTCCAGGTTATTTGTTTGTTTGATAGTATATGTTGTATTTTTGTTTTCATTATATTCCATGTACTGCTTTCTTATTCTTACTTTCATATATTTTGTGTCGACATGTTTTTGTAGATTTGATTTATTGTTTTCACCCTTCTTGTTCTCCTATGTATTGCGTTATTCAATGTTGTCAATTTAGTTCAACTTAGGTTATTTTTACGTTGTCACTATATGTCATTAAACAACGTTACCAATATCATTGTATATAGTATTTTTTATCAGTTGTTCGTTTTTAAGTTCTTTTTTTTAAAATAGTATGATTTTGTTTGTCCTTTTAATATGCACGTGCTACTACTTTGGTAGTTTGTTGTCGTTTAATATTTTTATTTTATTTTTCAGTTTTTTTTTTCTGAATTTTTATGTTCTTTGTAATACTTTTTATTTGATGAGTATTGTAATGAAATGAGTTTTTAATTTTTATTTTGTTATCATTTAGTATGTTTTTGTTTGTCGTTATTATATTAATGCTAAGCTTTTACAATTCTTTTTTTCAGTTACTTTTGTTCCTATTTGCGATGATGATGTGAAGCCATATGTGGGTAAATCTTTCATTACATTGGAGCATGTAATGAAGTTTTACGAGGAGTATGCAAAGCAAGTTGGGTTTGACATACGTATCTACGGCAGTAAAAATATAGATAATGTTATTACATGGAGGTATGTAGTTTGTAGTAGGGAGGGTAAAAAACATGCTGGAGAGGATGATGTTGAGAATGCACGTGATGGTTATGTTAATAAACGTAGACGTAGGTCTATAAGGTGCGAGTGCAAAGCTCGCATTGTTTTTAAGTATGTGTCTGACATTGGTTATGTAGTGGATAGGTTTGATGAATTATACAATCATAGTATGATTGCTGTTCTAGTAAATCTTATATTTTTTTGTTGGTTATGTGTTTTGCTAAATTTCATTTAACATAGTTTACTGTCTATGTGTTAAAGATTATGTTAGTGTAATCTATTACTGTTTTTCTTTGTTAATATTAGATCTTATATTAAAACCTAATAACTTATTTTCATTATTTTTATTTGTATACTAATATCATTGTTGTGCATTTTCACGATCATTGTTTCTATTTAAATATATCATTCAATGCAAAAAGGAAATCTGTTTTGAATTCGATGTGGTTGTAGTGGGTGAAATTTAGTGTTAAACAAAAATCATTTTTATTTGATAGATTGATCATTGTTCAATTATACTAATATCATTAGAGCTCACAATACATAGAAAATACGATCAACCCATATAAATTTGGACACATGTAACATTTTTAACTTATCATTTTGTTTTTTTAAGACGATCATTGTTTAAACATTCATATATCATTTAAGAGAAAATAAAAACTTTAATTTGATTTATATGTACTTTGCCATTTATGATGTTTTCAAATTTTTGCCAAAATATATTTTTTGATAAACATTGAACTTTTTTCTGCTTTATTATCATATCTACAGTTCACAAATTGTTAACAAAACGATGAACACAAGGGTATTTATAAATATTCCTACTAATCAAAATACTACTGATATCATTTAATATGTAGCAAAAGATTAGTTAATACCATAACTAACAAAGTGTTTTAAAATGCATAGTACGATATGTCCTTAGTTCATAACACTGAAAAAAATTAAACCGACAAACCACTCAAAAAACAACAAAAGTTCAGAAGCATAAAATGTTATATTTGTAAAATAATTACTTTCTACGCATTGTCATTCATGTATTCTTCAAAATACTCCTTCACGTCAACAGTATTGATCTCTCCCTCGGCTTTCAGGTAGTCCTTAGCTTCTTTCAGATTTTTCAATGAGCAGTGACTGTTTTCCGACAACTTCAACGTAGTGCAGAATTTTGCGCGTAGATATCGGTAGAACTTTTTGTTTCGTTGCGGTATTCTTGCACTCCATTGAGCGTCTTTCTCTCCATTGTAACTTTGCATGTGTCTAATCAAAAGAATATTACTCACTTGATTATTCACTTTGCTTGTGCAGTTGAGAACCTACATCAGTTGGGTTAACATCGCCTTGTCGCGTATGTTTGTCCCTGAACAATGATATAAAGTATTGAACATAATGACATAAACAATTTAAAAACAATTATCAACAAGTATTGTTTACTACATGTTATTGTATCATTTAGATAATCAAAGGCATTCATATCATAAACTCATGAAACATAATGACATATTTAATGAATATACAATGATCATTCTTTACATAAAATTAACAAATATACTTTCACAAAATAACAAATAACTATGTAAGAATGATAAAGCATATGAAATATAATGATGTATAAAATGTACATACAGTGATCAATGGTTAGCGAAAAACAATCAGAAAAAAAAGACTTTCACAAAAAAAATTACTATTAAACAATGAAAGAACTCATTAAACATAATGACTCATAAGACGTACATACAATGATCAGCATTTTGTTTGACCGTATATTTTAAATATATTTAACATCAATGATATATAAACCACTAAAACAATGACACCCAAAAAACTAAAACAATGATATTCGATCCCATCATAAAAAATATCAAATAGACTTTTAAAAAAAAATGCATATATAGGAACAATGAGCAATCAGTTTTATTTTGATTCACCAATATACAAAATGTTATACTATTCAAAGATGTATAAACCAGAAAAACAATTAGATTCATTAAAAAAAACAAAGATGTACGATACAATTTATATAACGTAAAAACAATGAACAAACTTCAACAAAAAAAATCAGCATGTTATTTGACCTTAAATTTTAAATCTATTTCACATGAATGATTTATTAGCCACTAAAACAATTACAACCATTTAACAAAAAAAATGATAGTCATTCCCATAAAATACAATACCAAAATGTCTTTCATTAAAAATGAATAAAACAAGAATTCATAATGACCAATTATTAATAATGACCTATCAGTTTAATTAAATTGACCACAATTCAAAATGTAAGACAGTTCAATGATCAATAAACTATTTAAACAATGATGTACAATATCTAAAACAATGATCATCAATAGAGTTATAAAATGAAAAAATTCTCATATTTCATTTAAGAAAAAAAAAACATGCCTCAGACTATATAAATGAAAGTTTAATTGAAAAAAATACTACATTACTAAATAATTGAAAAGGAAGATACAAAGCAACTAATATTACAACCCTAGCTACATTTTTTTTTTAAAAAAATCACAAATTCCAATACCGAACATTCGAAGAACAAAAACATATATTCATTCTCACTGAATTTTTTTTACCTAGCTCGATTATAAACACGGCGTATATTCTAAAAAAAAACTAAAAATAAAACCTGAGGTAGAAGCGTGGTCAATAGTCTTCTTCTTCGGAGCCATTTACTGAATCTCTACTTTGGAACCTTCAAAAAAAAATTTAAAATAAGAATCGATTCGCTGATTTTTTTTGTAAGAAATTGCAGTTTTTCGACGAGGAATAACTTACCCCATTCGCAAACGAATAACATAGTTCGCTTTGCCCACTGGGATGTTTGTATTTTGCCCGTCGATTTGATTATTGTTACCGGAATTCTGAAGCACAAGCTACGCTAGTTGTCGCCGGCGATGTTGAATTGGAAAAGCCGCCCTAATTTTCACCTTTTCAACTTTTAATGAGAGCGGTAAAAAGTGAAATTATGTATTAATTGCTATTAGGTGGGTTGGTTAATTAATTCTAGAATTAGTGGGACGTGTGTAATTAATGCCCCTAAATAATCGCCTAAATATCTGTGTGTGAAATCCCCACGATTTGATTTTGTAGAATTTTTGGACAGAAATACCCTTTCAATGATAAACACTACACTTAACAATGACATGTCACAAAATGCAATCATGAACGTTAGTTTCCTAGATCTACGATCGAAATTTAGTCTTAGTTCAATCACTTATAGGGGTTCAACCATATATATATATATATATATATATATATATATATATTTAAAATTAGATAAATTTTTATATTTATAGTAATATTTTTCATATTAAATAAGATATGCAATTTTAGATTTTGATACACAAAATATTTTCTTAATAGAGATACTTGACATTATTTCGTAATGTATTATTAATGCATATTTGTTAAGATGTAATGTATATTTTTTTTTTATAAAATATTGTAAGTACAATAACATTAAATATATTTTATAATGCATACCAAGGGAGAAATGCATAATAATTATTATAAAATGCATGTTAAGTAAATAAAATAACATCAAAATTGTGAATTTGTTTATAATGCATAAAAATTAGGATAAAATGTTATGTTTTTTGGGTTAATCTGGATAATTGATTGTGTTAAATCAATTATCGCGATTTGTTCTCATTTATCACATTTTTACTCATTACCATCTGATCAGCCCATATATATATGGGGGCTTAATCAGGTGAGAACGAGTCTTAATGTGAGAAATAAAAATAGATCTTGTTCGTTGATTTCACAATATCTACGGTTCAAATTACATAATAGCTCAGACAGAAAATACGACATTTTATCCTCATCATAGTACATTGAAGGGCAACTTCATCATTTTATTTACATTTCACATCATTTTTATCTAGAATATCATTTTATCTACAATCTACTTCATTAAATTCAAAAAACACATCAATTTTACACAAACATTGTTGGTCCCGAAATCAAAGTACTAGTATATGTAGCGGAAGTATTAAAGGATCTTCCACTTGCTGAAAACTGACTTTCTGACTCAGTTTTTAGTTTCTATAAAACTTAGTTTAACCTCAGAGATGGTTTAAGTTTCAGTTCAAGTATATGCTTCAATACTTAGCCATGTATTGAAGTTTTCAAATAAGCAAGCAAGCTTAAAGTGCAGAAACTTAATAAAGCAGTAAATGACACAAAATATTTTATAGTGGTTTGGAATCAAAGTCCTACGTCCCCTCTTTGAAAATCAATCCGATAATTCACTAAGGATCAATATACAAGCCTTGTCACGATTTATAATTAGCACGTTGGAAACCTTTGTCCATCAGTCATAGAAACTCCTTATGTCTGCTTCCTTCTCCAGCTTGAAGTGAGGACGCACCTTGCAACTTTTAATCTGGATAGTGGATGTTTTCTGCTCTTCCTAGAACTAAGATGGTTGACAACGCCCATGCGAATCAGTAACCAAAGTAGAATACTGACTGCTGTGTTTATTACTTCAAAAATAATAAACACCAAGAATGATAACTTAAGCTTGAGACCTTTAGCCTTGTGCACTTAGACAGATGCATGAAAAGAGTAACTTAAGTTGAAAGACTTAAGCATCGTGATAGACATGGAATAATGAGTGAGCTTTTGAGAGCTTTTTGACTTTTCAGTTTGACGGAGTTTTGATTATGTTTTTCGCGAGAATTAGATGTCTGTTTCTGTCGAAGTGTTGAGCTATTTATATGTGGGTTGGAAGACAATTCGATTTTCTGCCCGCTAGAGTCAACGATACAGCCGTAAGAGACTAAGATTGGGTTGTCCGATCATGGTCATTCTTCTAACTATTCTGCTCTACTCTGAGATCTGCTTTTCACTTTTGGCAGTGTACTTCTCACCTGCCCCTGTCAGACTTAGTTTCAGTCTAAGAAACTTAAATCCAAGTTTCCTCATACTGAATGATTGCTTCATACATTAAGGAATCTTCGATATGACTTTGAACTCTGTTCAGATTCTTTTAGTCTTCATATTTTTCACGGGCTCTTAAATTCTAAAACTAAAAAACTGATATTCTCCAAAGTCAGTTTTAAGTTTCCGCTCTTCAGTGAAAAACTCAGTTTCCAGAAACTGAGTTTCTGGACATTTCAATTTTCTTCAGATCTTCAAACTTAAGTTCTGAAACTTGATTCTTGTCTTCTCGAGCTTTGGCTTGAATCTGCTTGATCTCAAGCTTCGATTTCTAGTCTATTACAACTGAATAAATCTTTTAAAAAGATTACATTTAGAAATACTTTAGAAACTTAAAGTTAATGTTAGTTTTGACTCACCAAAAAATCAAACATAGGGAAAAACTGAAACTCAGTTTCAAATAATTTCCCCCTTTTTGGTGTTGTCAAAACCACTTATCTAAGGTCTGAAAAAAGGAGACTTGATGTTCTGTGATTACAACGACACTACTCTGAACAACAATCCTTTAACCGACCTACTTTATTTGATCTTTCCCCTGAATTGGAGAGATATTACTCGATCAATCCAAATACAGCGAAATTAAGATTGCTGATCACATTGGAATATTTGAGTTCAGCCAGGTTAAAAAAATATAAGGAGTGAGAAAGAGACAGTGAGAGTTTGTCTTCAATCCAGTTTTCGGTTTTTCATTGATTTGAGAGAATTACAAGTACATCATCAAAAACTGAAAACTGAAAAAAAAAAAATGAAATCCAGAGACTTACGGAGGAGGTTTCTCTGATGAAGATGGCTTTGGGCTAGACAGTTTTGCAGCCAACTCCATAACTGCTTTAAAGTGAGCTTCCCTCCTCTGCTCTTCTGCCTCTTCTCTCTTCAACCTTTCGGCCTCTTCAATCTCTCTCCTCTGTTTCTCTTCTTCCTCTCCTCCTTATATTTTTTTAACTCCTCTTCCCCCCTTTTTGAAAACATCAAAAAGGGTAAAGATAGTCTACTTGATCGAGATGGATTCGGTAGTTTTAGCATCTTTCTTGTCCTTTGCATCCAGCCTGGCCTTTACTTCTTGATTTTCCTGCCTTATTGCTTCAATCTGATGTTGAACATAGTTCTTCACTTCATCAAACAAGGCGGATGTTGAATGGCTTGAGGTAGCTTGGTAGGAAATTTCAGAACTTTAGGTTAGAGGCATCTTAGTGGTTATAATGATCGGCACAAACAGTACAATTCCACAGGTAACCCGCCTTTCTTCTTCTTCTTTGACCCACCTTTCTTCATCCTCCTTCCTTTTCCTCTTACGCTCACCTCAACACTCTGAATCCCATACACACACTGATACATCTGATTTCTCTACGGAATCTGGATTCCCCATCCAATCCCTCAATATAGATGTGACCCTACATGAGTGGTGGGCACCAGAATATACCGGAATTGTTTAGATGGAAGACGTCGAAGATGACATCCCATATGGTCAACTGGTGACTTTAGCCAGGAAGAATGAGATGTCCGGCTTATCCAACAACCAGAGGAGGGCGGCGCAAATCATGAAGGACCGCATTCTATACACTCCTCTTGTAGCACTTCAATTCCTAGAATGGATCATGGACGCCCTAGAAAAGGCAGGCGTACTTACCTACTTGTCAGCAGAACCATTGTGGTTCCATCCACACATGGTTTCTGAGTTCTATGCGCGTGCTGTTGTAGCAGAGGACAATCAAAAGTCCTTCAAGATTTCGGTTTTTGGTACGATTTTGGAGGTGAACGCTGATATTCTTGCTGCTAAGTTTGAGCTACCCAACAAGGGCACACGTATTGCTACCTACATGGTGAATGATCTAGCCGAAATGGAGAAGAGATGGAAAGCATGGAAGAAGCCTGAATTGGTGAAGGATCAAAAGGGAAAACCGATCACCTTTAAGGTTGCTACTCCGATCAACCAATTCAAAGATGAGTACAAGACTCTTGTTGAGCTGGTAATTAAGATGTTCTAGTGTGATGCTGGTTTATACTCTGAATTATCGACGAAGAAGTATGCAGTAATGATGGCATTGGTAGATAAAGTGGAAGGTAATTGGGCTTAATTCTTTTATGGGCGCTGGTTGGAGCACGCCAAAAAGAATCTGAAGATCAAGAAAGATGGTGTATTCACATCCAATGTGAATTTTGGATTGAAGATCAGCAAATTCATCGAGATGTTCTTTCACAAGAAAAGGCTTGACAGAGGAGAGAAGCTGCTTCCAACAGACTTCATTCCGATGACAAAGAAGGCACCAACTCCAACCGATCCCACCAGACCGATCATTCTGAAGGGCAAGTCCAATGTTGACAAAAAGATTCCTACATCTCCAAAAGAGCCCCATCCAGGCGAGTTAGCATTCTAGAGATTGGAGCAGGCGATTACTATGACTCCAGAAGATATAGCAGCGGCTCAGAAAGCTGCTGAGACGGAGAAGTGCTTCCACGATCTTGATGAGATCGAGAAGCTAGGAGATCTGCCCGTTGAGCAGATTGAAGAGATCATGGCAAAGAAACAAGCTGAGCAACTGGCTCAAGCCTTGGGTCATCATGCAGTTGCTATACCCAAGAGGAAGCGCACAGACGATGCTTCACCAGAAAAGAAGAGGACACGCAGAAGGCTTGTCAAATCTACTGACAAAGAGAAGGAAGAGAAAGAAGCAGCAGAGAAAGAAGCTGCTGAAAAGAAAGCGAAGGACACTCCTCTCTCTGAAAAACCTTTTGAAGAGAGGTTGCGAGCTGTAAGGAAGTCAAACTTCAAGAGGAAAGCACAGCAGAAAGACCAAGAGAAAAAGAAGCATAAGAAAGAGATGGAGAGACTCACCTTTGAGGTGAGAGATCGAAATTTTGAACAAGTCAAGCAGACTGCTGAAGAACGTGCTGCTAAGAAGAAGGATGTTGATCAGCTAGCAGCCAAGGAAGCTGTTGCATTGATAGCAAGAGCAGCTGAAGATGCCAGGAGGCTAGCAGTTGCTGCTGCTAAGAAAGGGAAGGAGAAGGTAGTTCCTGATGTTCCCACTCCAACCCCCGTGATCGCAGAAGAGATCGTGCTAGAGCAGGAGGCTCTGACCGATCAAGACTTTGAAAAGTTAATGGAGACCGGAGCGTTTGATGTTCCAGACCGTTCTCATGGCCAAGGAGGAGTATTGATAAAGGAGCCTGCTGACGTGCAAGGAGAAGATAACAACGATGAGGAGATTGTATTCGATGAAGCTTCTGGATCAGGACAAAATGCTGAGCCCCATGCTAGCACATCTGCTGGAATTTCAAATGCTGAAAAGAGACCTAGCTGTGGAGGAGCAGAGGGAACCAATGCTGAGGACAGTCCTAGCACCGCTATTCCCTCCTCTGCTAAAGTTGAACAAGATGAAGGCTTCTTAACTTCATGTTTTTCCGATTCTGACTCCGATGGCGAGTCAGACGATGTTTTTGATGCAAGATTCCTCCAGAAAATCCTGACAGGAAATAATGAGCTTCTTCGAGTCCCTTTCAAAGGACTACCTGGACGGCGATACAACTTGCGGAGAATCTCCGAATGGTGTGCCCCGATATCATTTGAAGAAAAGGTAAATTCTGACTTTTTCCCCATGTCATATGATATTGAAGAATTTATAACTGCGAAAATCGAGAAAGATATCGCGGAGGTATTCTCGGGGGAGTTAGATGACGGAACCAAAGAAGGAGAAGTTCTCGGACGCAAGCTCAGGCACTGGAAAACGTTTGATTATATAACGCACGAGCTCTGCTTCGAAGAACGGATGTTGCTGACAGCCAGGAAAGGACTTAACTACTGGCGCCAGGAGGAGAAATGGGCCAATGATTGGATGGATCAAGCTCTCTGCACCAAACAATACACTGATAAACAAGTCCTTGCCACACTTCAGGCTATCCGAGCTCACCGATGGCTCTCACCCACTCATACCTTGCCAAAGTCGACATTTGCTCCCGATGGGCATTCGGATGCTCACATTGAAATATCCAAGCGCCAAGCCAAAGCTCCTGCTGAGTTTCAAAGGTGCCAAGCGGAGTATGCAGCGCAAAAGAAAGAAAGACTGCTAGCCCGAATGGCTGTTGTCAAAGAACAGGAAGAGCGAGAAGCCAAGAGCCTTGAGATAGCCGTGCATCGTGACAAAGAAGCCGAAATGCTTGCATATCTCATGGAACTTGAACTCTTGGAAGTAGCCAAGGCTTTGGAAGAAGTATGGATGATGGAGGAAGCAGAATGGATTGCCGAGGGAGCTGAATACTTGAAGGCTACTGCCGATGAAGCAGAGGTTGCTGCCCTTCCTGAGGCACAAGCAAAGGTATAGTTGGCTGCAGAACAAGTGTGCATCAATGAAAAGGCCACCTACTTGGAGGAGACAGTAAAAGTCTATGAACTTGCTGAGGCTCTGGAAAAGGCATGGAATTCCGAGGAGGCCGAGTGCATAAATGCTTAAAATCTATACCTAGATGAGTAGAGCGAGTGGTATGAAGCAGAAGCTATGGATATTGAGCATATCTCTGAAGTCCATCCATCTATTAGCAGTAGAGAGCTAGTCATCACATCATCTGCTATGGATGTTCTTCCAGTTAGTTCTGATACCTTTCAAATTTATGTTCATTCTGTTGTCCAACATGCGATCCAGCATGCTCTTTCCACCTCTATTCCCCATGCTGTGAATGAGAGAGTGGCTCTCCAAGCTGCCGATATAAGGAGGGAAGTAGAGGAGATTAGGAGTGAAGTGTCGTATGTAAGAGCGGATGTTACTGAGGTGAAGCATGATGTGTCCAACGTGAAGACCAACATGGATGTGCTAAAAGATGAAGTTGCTGAATCCCAGCAGCAGATGGTGCAAACTGTAAATTCTTTTTTCTGCACCTTTTTTGCTGTTCTCAAAGAGGGGGAAGAAAGAAGACTTGCTGAATTAGAGGAGAGGAAAAAGGAAGAAGAAGCACTAGTTGCGGCTGCTGAAGAGCGCAGACTTGCTCTTGAAGAGCTAAAGAAGAAAGAGTTGGAACTCAAGATCAAAATGCTGGAGATGGAGAATGAGAAGGTTGCTAAACAGCTGGAAAGAGAAGTCAAAGCGAGGGAAGCTAGCAAGGCGTATCTCGAGAAGTTCATGCAGCTGACAATGAGCAAATTTGACGAATTGGACAAAGGGAAGAAGCCAACTCCTAATTCTTAAATTTCTTATCTTAGCAAACCTTCTGTACATTTCTTTTTTATCTTTTCTAGTTTCATTGTATCTGTAATGATCACTCATATGAATGAAACAGGATCAGACTTAGACAATTTCTCATTGTCCACTTCTGATTTTTCGAGTGTGTCTTAGTTGATATACACTATCTGTGTATTCAACAAAAATGCATGTGGATGCTGAGTATTATCTATCTTTGGATTGATTGTGAATGCTTGCTGATTTAATTGGGTGCTAGAATTCCTAGCATATTCCATGCAACATTTACTTATGTTTTTAAACGAGAAATATTTCCCAGCATGTGTTGAGGGGGAATTTTTTTCAACCAATCATTGCTAAGATTTAAGTTGGTTAAATTCTGAGGTAGATTGCTAGAACACTTGTAAACTCATATATTTTTCTTTTTAGATTCAGCAATTAGCTAGTAAGCTTCGATCGCACCAAAAAGGGGGAAATATTTGGAAATTATTTTGTAATTCTCCCTTAGATCAAAATTGTAAAAGGTTTTGTTGAATCAAAGCCTTAGTAGTTTGGTCTATCATTGCTGAAGTCTAGCATTGTCTAGCAACTCACTTGTAATGTCCTGTTTAGGAAAAAGATTGAGTTGTAATAGATTAGATTGCTAGAAGTATTCTCAGCAGATGGTAGCTGCTAGCGAAGTCAGCAGACAAGGATTAAGGCTAAGGAAGAAAGTAGTCATGTCCTAAGAAGAGTGATTGCTAAGATGCTGGAAATCATATGCTGAAAAGAGAAGACTGCTAGGAGCATTCGCTTAGCAGTCAGCAAAATAAAGATAGCGGAATACTGAAGGAGTCAGCATTCGCTAATACAGTAAGAAGATAGCAGACAAATGCTAGAAGGACAATTGCTAAAGTGATAGAGACTGCTAAGAATATTTACTCAGTAGTCAACAGGAAAGATCTAGCAGAATGCTAAAGGGGTTAGCATTCACTGCTTACTCAAGAGATTGCTACAAGCTATGGCAATCAGAAGCCAAGATATCGAGTGATAGCAGAATGTTGAAGGAGTCAGCATTCGCTAGTACTTAGCAGATTGCTAGAAGAGCTCAGCAATCAAAAGGTCTAGTAGAGTATTTCCAACATTCGCCAATAGAATGCTAAGCAAGGAAATACTTAGCAAACATTTGCTAAAGACGCCCGTTCTGATAGAAGGTACAACAAAGAACGAAAGCCTTATCCGAAGTAGGTAAAAAAGCTCTGCACACGCCGGAAAGGACAAAAAAGCAAGAAGCTATCTTGGACAAGAAGGACCGTTGTGTCTCACGGGTCTGGAGATTCAAAGTTTGAATCTCCAGATATAAAAGATGAGTCCGACAAGAAAGACGACTACTACTCGAACAACAACTTCTCATTCTACACAACGAACACAACTGAAAATCAAGAGATTCCTTTCACAAAGCGAATAAAGCAAAAAGAGAGTAGTGAGTTGAGAGCCCACATTTAAGAAGAATCTTAAAAGCTCTCAACATCAAGTGTCACTACATTGAATACCCGACATTGCATTCAATAGATTCCTTGACTTTGCTCAAGAATCTTAAATCATTGGGATAACTTCCAATCATAGGAAGCATCCAACAGTCACATCTCTGAAAAGGGATTGACAATCACGGGCAACAGCCGCCGAAACCAGACAAAGTTCAGGAGAGAACTATAGAACCTACATTACAGCGAAGGACAAGTTTTACGAAGGTACGCCCTTGACTTGGCCAGAGTTGCTGACTGGAAGAGTGAAGTAACGGAGGATAGCTTTGTAGTGGCCGGCTCGAAAGTTCACCGCCTGCTACAAGTGTTCGGCGAATCCTTGTATTTCACATATCTTTTTAGTGGAATTCTCAGCGACACGACTGAGGAGTGGACGTTGATCTATTAGATCAAACCACTATAAATATTGTGTGTTCTTTACTGTTTCATTACTTACTGTTTGTGTGTTGTGATTTGAAACCTAGCAACGATAGTTGCTAGAGTATTTACTTGTAAGAAACCCTAATCTCAACTCCGAGCTAAATACCTTTTAACAAGAAAATAAGTGCAAGATAAACTTTAATCTTCCGCTGCATTAGTGTGTGAGTTGTTTGCTATTCACCACGACGACTCTAATCTGGGACCATCAGACATCGCGAGAGGTCTTGCAACCGACAACAAGAGCTATGGATTCCTTTGAGAGAGTCGACACAAGAAATTACTTTAAGAGTTGATCGCGTGCGCACCAAGCAATATAGTCGGGGTTTGAAGACCGGCGGCCATCAAATGCAATGATTTCGGTAGGCAGGGAAGGAGATGTACCATCGACTAAGGACAAAAAGTTTTAGCTGATGAGACGAAGTTCAAGCTGTGTGTGCCAAACCAAATAATTGCCGAATGTAAGTTTGACATGAACCATGTGGATCATAGTAGCAAGAGAGAGGGTGGGGAGGTGACTTCGGCCATGGAGAGGATGGGAGAGGCGATGCATAGGGAGGAAAAAAAAAGGTAGGGTTTCAGCAAAACCGGACTCTCATACCATGTGAGAATATATTAAACGTGATTCTCATTGAATGAATTAGGTTACAATATGGCATGTAAATATATACAAAGAGATGCATGAAATAAGGAAACAACCTAATCTATTTAGATATACAAAGATTTATATACATATAAATATCTTCAACCTCTCTCTCTATATCTTCGATATTCCTAATACAAAGCACTAAAGGAATGTAA
Organism: Plectranthus barbatus; assembly: GCA_026898455.1. Taxonomy (NCBI): domain Eukaryota; kingdom Viridiplantae; phylum Streptophyta; class Magnoliopsida; order Lamiales; family Lamiaceae; genus Plectranthus; species Plectranthus barbatus. Next base: position 255,934 of record JAPKLW010000708.1, read on the forward strand.
AAGGAGTTGTAGTTATCTTTGATTCATTCAAATTTCATCCTTTTATACAAGTGCATATAACCTGGCTTGGGGTCCTAATCAGTACGAGATTAAGGCATAATCTTTGTACTCCCATGATTAATTACAAGATTGTCCCATGTACTATTAGGTTAGTGATTGTAACCGCTCACACATGGGTTGTCCGCGATGTCGAGGGTTGTTTTACTGTAGTTTTAGTTTAATTGTGAAATCAGTCAAGTCCCCTGAGTTAGGGCTTCCTTGTCTCGATCCTTTCCTTGCTGGGTTTGACTAGTGACCCTTGCTTCCTTGAGCTTGCATAGCCAGGTGAATATCAGGAATCTCCGAATGTCTCCAGCTTTAACCCAAATGATGAGTTACGTACAAGTTTTCAGCGTGGTTCGGCTTTGTTCCTCATCAAGAGACATAATGTAAACAGTGGCAGCAAGATGATAAAAACTATTGATGGCTTTCAAAAGCAAAATGATGTAGATAAGTGTTTTAGGTGTGATTAGATAGGACCATGCAAGAAAAATTGTTCAGTATTAAATACCAAAGTACAAGTTATGTCACAACCATATATGTCTAGACATGTTTAAATTACTATTTCTATAAAAAAGTGGGGGCGGATAAATTATCTTTGAATTATGTTTTGCATGTATGCAAGCCGGCCAAGAAGTTACGAGACTGCCATCTCTGTGAGCAGGTCATTCGAAGTTGGGGTAGGAGATTTAATTTTTCTTTTCTTTTCTTTTTTATGACAATGTTTAATTATAATTGAAGTGTTATATAAGTTGAATATCTCGGCGAGTCTTATTTCAGTTTCCAATTTATTGATGAACAGACATCCAGCCATTTGTGTAACTTATGAAAAATAATAAAGTTACAGTAAATACATATTATATTATAGGGCGGCATTGTAGAGCCGTTGTAAAGCGTTCCGCAGAAGAGAAGAGACGTAGTTGTATATTAATATTCGAGAAATTGCATATCAGATAAGATTATCCATTTGTATAATGAATTCAGAAAAATAGACGAAGAGTGGGGGGTTATTGGCCAAAGAGCTTAGTGAAGAAGTTTCCAGAAGGTGGTTTTTGCAAGCAAGCAACGTGAACGTATCTCCCCAACTTGTCCACTTGCCTCGCCTCTCCCTTGGTGTCTTTCTTGCAAACTTTGCACGTTTTGTCCACCCACCCCTCTTCCACATATGCTCCATCCACTGCGCCATATGTATCATACTAATTACAATTTACAAATCATTCACTAAATATCTCTATTAATTAATAAAATTTGAAAATGTAAACTTAATCATTAGAGTTCTCTACAATGCCCACGCAGACACTCCAGACTATATACCTCTAATACAAAATTTTATAATCAAACATAGGGTCGACACTGAAAGATATCCAAAGCGTTTTTATCGTCAAATTTCAATTTGGTCAGAAATTCATAAGAAAAAAATAATTTAAATACCAAGATTAGACATGTAAATATATTTTTATTAAAGTTGTAGTTTAGTATACTCCTAACCTTTAACAGAGTAACAAATCTAAAATTTGAATCATTTTCAAATCTATTTTAAATATTTAACATAATTTAAAAACAGAGTTGTTGTTTTTAACTAAATGGTGAGATGTTCATATTAAACCTTCTCTGTCTCTAATGTAAGATTGAACTTAATTTGAGAAAAGTAGTTGTTTTCGGTTGCATTATTTTTTTAAAAAATTTCTTTTATCCTGCAAAGCGATGCGTTTTACTTTTCTATACTATACTAGGAGGATACAAATTTTCACCCAACTAAAATAATTCATTCAAAACACTATTATAAGTTTTCTAATCAAGAATTTGTCCTGATCTGCAATTGGAATAGGCTCAAAGATTGAATTAAAAATAAAAAAATCACAGAAAGTGATAAAGATTTCTTGTTTTACGAAACATATTATAAGCGAATGGTATAGTGATTAGTGATTACCCTCAACGTATGATTTGAAGAAATCCTTGTAGGTTCCCCCAATCTTCCTCCTCAGAGCTCCATACTGCAAAAATCCAACTACCAATTAGATTTAGACAAAAAAAAAAAAAATTTGAAAAATCTAGAGTGAAAGATACAACACCTGCTCCCTGGACATCTTATCTCCGGATCTTGTGGCTTGTCTTGCTTCCTCCAGCAGCTCCGCATCCCGGGCTGATCGGACCTGCGAGAAGTCGAGAGCTTCCGTCACGCTCTCAAACAGGTTTTGCTTCCTCGGCTTTCCTCCTTCCTCTTTCTTCTCACACACTAGTACTGCAACTCTCGCGCTTCTGCAGTGCCACTGTGAATGCTTCTTATGTGCAGTCAGCAGACCATTTGGCGAAGGTGACAGGGGGATTGCTCGCATTGATCCCATTATTTTTTCAAGATGCTCTTCACAATCATAGATATGTGTTAATATAAATATGCGTCTGCATAGAGGAGAGGGAAATTGTGAGGTTGAGAGAGGAAGACATATTGCGTGTTTGCGATTGGGAGCTTATATTTTTGTCAGTGTTGTAAAAATCCCCGCCTAGGACTGATTAGGCCCCGCCTAGGCGCTAGGCGGTCCTCTATCGAACCGATTATCCACTAATCCTCGTGCCCAATCAGTCTGGCGAGTAATCGGCGCCTAGGCACCGCCTAGGCCGCTTAATCCGCCTAGGCACCGATTTAGGTGGCCGGCCAAGCTCGCTACGCGCCGTGGCCGATTAAGCATGTTGTGTGCCGCCTAATCAATTTGAGCAGCCTATTTTTTATATATTTTTTAAAAATAATTAAAATTTATATAATCTTACACTTTATTTATTGATAAATATATATTTTATATATTAAATACTAAATTTAACTTACCGATTAACTACCGCCTAGAAAACGCCTAGTCCCCGCCTAAACCGCCTAGGCGCTAGGCCCCACCTGAGCGCACGACTAGCGCCTAGCGATTTTTACAATCATGATTTTTGTTTGATTTGACCAACATTTTGCATGACTGCCACTCGGGGTATGTATTGGTTGAGCGGAGAAGACGTGGCCTTCTGCCTAGCCAAGATAATACATGTGACGGAAAACTATTCTATATTAACTAAATATCACCACCTCTTATATGGCTTCATGCAACTTACATTGTAGTGATTTTGGAAAATTAGAGATTGGATTTATGTTAAAAATCTATTTATATTTAACTTAAACGAATTCATACACTATTAATTAGTATACTTAAATCAATAATTCAAATCAAAATTTATCCATTAATTTATGCTTTTTGCATTTTATAAGTTATGTCTAAACTATATTGTTTTTTATTGTCATATAAATATTTAACGAATATATTTTGTTCGCTTAAGAACCCCAATTCATTTCGCTATATATGTTTTTGTTTAGGAACTAAGGATTCTTGTTATGCTAAAAGATATTTATATATTATATTAAAAGAAAATAGTAGCTAATAATCATTCCCGCCAAAAAGTATAAATTAATGTTTATTTTAATTATTATTTATTCTATTATAGTATAAATATATATCAAAACTAATTTTGTAATTTTTTTAAAAATATTGAATCTTATTAATTTATTATTTTACTATTTTTCAAATAATAAAAATATAATATATTTTATGGGATTTAAATCAAAATATATTGACTTTGTGATTGATATACTTTTTTATTTTTATTAAATGTATATATATATATAAAATAATGTATAATATAAAAAATAATTTATTTTATAATATATTAATGTAAAATTGATGAACACAAATTAAATACATTTAAAAAGAATAACGGAAAAAATGATAAAATATATAAGTAAGTTAATTATAATTAAAATTTGATATTATATATTTGATTGGTGCATCGCATGTATGTAAATCATCTAGTAATTATAAAAAAGAAAGAATTTCTACTGTTGATGTAGTTAGTCTAACAACTTAAATTTATTATTAATTAAAATAGACTGTATTTTTAGCAGCATATCCGATCTTGGAAAAATTGTCGTCTAAAACTTGCGGATAGGTGAAGCTCTACTACATGGTGCTATATATTAATTATTTATGATAACAAAATTATAAATGAGAAATTATATAACTAATCTTAAATAATCATTATTAATTAATAAATTGTTTCATAGGGAGATCATGCGGTGTATAGTAGATCGCAGAAGATCGTATGGATAACTTGATCTAGCGAGATATAAACATAGTAATCACAGCCGAGACAACTTGAGGATAAGTTTGTCGATGCAGGCTGCAACATAGTCGGATAGAAGTGACTTGTCTTGATCACTTGATATGATGGTAAGTGCGGTTGTGTATTAATTAGACCACAACAAGATGTATTCTTCGGTCTGACTTCGGAGAATACAATGATAGATTTATATACTGAAAGCATTATGATTGGTATATTATGTACAAGGTCGATTGGTTAATATACTGGGAATCATAAATGTTGTTGATAAGTTAGGATTTTCATCAACTTATCTTATAGTTCTTTGACTGATTGTGTAGTGTTTAGATCGTTTTTGTACTTGTTTTTGTGCATGAATTGGATTTTGTACTTGGAATGCCGTGTTTGATGAATCGTGCAGGTTTCTAGTCGAAAAAACAGAGGAATCAGGTCCAGTGTTCGAGACCTCGTCGATCGACGAGGACCCTTAGTCGATCGACGAGGCATGTCATTGCCAAGCCGTCGACGAAGCAAAGAAGACCTCGTCGACCGATGCTGTTCAGACGCGATCGACGAGGCAGAAAATGGAGAAGCGATCGACGTGGATCAGAAGCGGTCGACGCGCATGCGGGAATCCTGTTTCTACTCTGATTTGGAGATAGATGCATATCTAATTCTAGATACTGCTAGATACATCTTTCATCATTATAAATTCATGTAATTTTCGACTTTAGAGAGAGAGAGAGTTAGAGCAATTATTAGAATATTAGAGTTGAAGAATTCTTAGGGTTTTTATGTTTGAAGACAAGTTCCTACGAGAAGATTTCCGGATTCCAGTTTTTATGCAATTCAGGTTGAATTTTTCTATGATGAATATTAATCTGAATATGTGTGGCTAAATCCCTTCTCAGATTCTAGGGTTTCGAACTATCAATGTATGCATGTTGTGATTGATCGAATTATTTTCCCTTTCCCTTCGTAGTTTGTGAAATCTGTGCTTATTCATAATCTTGATTTGCTGATCACTTATTAGGATTATCTAGTTGATTACTTGAGACGTAACTGTAATAGTTTTCAATCGAAAGAGATTTTCACAATATAATCTGATTTCTTGTCGTAACTGAAGGAGACTAATTGTAGGAATAAATCTGTAGAACTTGGGAGTTAGTTAATTTATCTTGAGACCGAACGGAGATAGGTAATTGACTAATCTACTTTACGAATTGTCAAACAAAGAAGTTCGTAATACTTTTCTGATGTTTCACTACGAAGAGGAATTAAAATTGGGAATTAATCGATTTGTTCATACATGTTATACTTGATAGGTAGATATCCCTGGGATCTGTGTTTCTCTTATTTGACTTCAAAAGCTATTTAATTTTCCTGTTCAATTTTCGATTGCAAAGATTGAGATTTCCAAAACAACCAAAACCTTTTCATCTGATTTTCCTAATCAATACTTTCAAGAACGCTTGATTTAGTACTTAAAGATTATTCGTTACTTCTTTCCCTGTGGGATCGATAATTTTATCTTTGCCGCTGTATTATTAGCTCTGCTAAGTCGCAGTTAAATAATATTGCGATCAGTTGTATGTTCATCTCCTGTTTGAATTAACAAACATGTGTCGCAAACACAATTATCCTCTTATCTCGTCGATAGGGAGATCATACGGTGTGTGGTAGATCATGGAAGATCGTATTGATCGTTTGACCTAGCGAGATATAAATAGTTATCACAGCTGAGACAGTTTCAGGATAAACTATCAGTGTAGGTTGCATCATACACAATAATAAGCATCTTATCTTGGATGGCTTGGTATGGGGCATACATTGATAAGGACCTAAGTCGAGATCGAATATTTTATCTGACATTAAAAGAATCTAGATCTCTTTCGCTTGATGAGATCCTAAGCTTATATGAAGTTACATAAGTATACACAGATTGTGTATCACTTTGAGTTGCAGTGAAAATCTCTAGTTGAAATCGTATATCTGTATCTTGGGTGATAGCACTTTGTGTATAACTGTCTCGTAGTGGAACTAGGTAACCACATCCAGTATAGGATGGTGACATTCCCTGAGCAGCTCAAAAGGTTCTTTATGCTAAAGTCCTGTAGGTTGATTAAGTTCAAGCATAAGTGAAAAAGTTTGAGTGGATTGACTCAGGAATATAAGATGCTAATTTATTAAATGGCTTGTCAGAGCTTAAATTAATTAACGAATGTCTTTAACCTTAAATGTGGGGATATACCGAGCCCATGCAACCCATACCTCAAAACGTGGTAGCAAATAGGTAGGACAATATTGATTCTCCGGTGGAATGAATCAATATTAATTAATTAATTATATTCTGGGTTGAATATGGGAATTAATTAATTGATAGGCCTTATTTGCTATTTGCATTCTGGTCCCTTGTCTGGCCCATGAAAACTCAGGCCCCATAGAAGTCCAGTATTTTCCTATAAATAGGCCTCAGGTTCTCAGATCACTACACACCACAAGATCATATGTTGCAGCACAGCAAACCAGTATTTTGGGAGTTGTGGTGATCGACTAGATCTGAGAAACAAGGAGGAAATTCTGCTTCTTAACAGGGCAAGGAATCCGAAGGGGATCTTCACCAAATATTCAGATTGGAGTTGGGATATAGATAAGAAGATCAGATCAGGAGGATCGTCTTCTTTCTTCTCTCGCTCTTATTTTTCAAAAATTATATATTCATTTTCATAGATTTAATTCCTTAATCTGTTAGGAATAAATCTTGGTGCCTGGGAAACGGATCGAGGATCAAATCTCTACGCACTCGTTCTTCAGGTTTCTACAATCCAGGTATTCCGCATAAACCCCCTTATGCATAATCAATAGGAGCATGCTAGGAATAATCATAGGCATATCAATTTATTTTTGATATTCCAATTAACGATCTCGACAAACGGACTTCGTGATTCAGTTCACGAATCCCTTCATACAAGATCCCGTGTCTTGATTAAATCTAAACCTTAAAGAAGGTTCAGGAGTATGCACAGGTTGACTGTTGCTTCGACTTGCCATGGTGGATAGCCTGAGTGACGTGCTCGTATGCCCGCATCTTGGGTAACAATAGCTTGTGTAGAACATCCAAACAACTGGAGTTAGATTATCATATCCGAGAAATAAGATGTGGACATTCCCTGAAAAGCTCAATCATCGTGCTAAAGTCCTGCAGGCTGATGAAGTTCAAGCACGGATGATAATGTTTGAGTGACAGTGCTCAAGAAATTGAGATATTAATTAATTAAAACATGTAAGAAGCTTTGTTAGGAATATTGTTAGACCCCTCTCCTGTAAACCAATTCATAATCATAGTTTGATATGTTTTGGTGCATCAAAGCTCTAGCAACTCAGTATCGAGTCAATTGTAAAAAGTCTTGTATAGGAATTTATACTCGAGTTGTAATAGAATAAGAAAAAAGAAAAGAATCTAGTTTGCTGAAGGAGTCGGCAAACTTGGCAAATTGCTGAAGATTGCTAAAAAGAAAAGAAAGGCTAGTAATGCGGAGGAACGCGACAAGGATGCTGAAGAAGGAACTCTAGCAAACTACGAAGACATCTGACGCACATCAGTAGCCAGTAGACGACAATGAGCAATCAAGAGAGAAGTTACAGAGTCGAGAATCAAATGGATTACAAATTACAAGGAAACCCAATCAATCAAGAGGATGGAACAATCATCATGAAAAAGAAGGGTTCAGACCTACAAAGCATCCGTTCTGACAAGGGACGGCTAAAGATAGATGTTACGCCAATTAGAGACGAGGAAACTTGAAGAGTCTCTGTCCACTGCAGAAAAAGGAAGAATGCAGATAGGTGAGCATTCCCTTTGAGTCTAACGGTTAAGATTCAAACAGCCATTTGAATCTTCACCTATAAATAGTTTTCATCCTTATTTGATTCAAAGGTTCGCGACATTCTACATACAAGATATAACAAAAGAGATCAAACACATTCTCTACATCACGTGAACTCATCCGAGCTAAGTTCTTAATTGAAGCTTTTCACAAGCTCTCATAACAGAAGCTTGAAGACCTGTGAAGTTTATCTTCCAAAAGTTATATTAGGATTCCTTCTAGTCTAGAAAGAATCTAGCAGTCACTATTACGGTGCAAGAATGATTCATACGGGCAACGCCAACACACGGATACGTTTCGAGAAGAACTATAAAACTCCCAGCAGTCGACGTCCAAGGAGAAGAGAGGTTTGTCCTCACTCTAAGGAGCGACAACGGTTGAAGATTGAAGATTGAGGTGCTTGAAGGTGCGCGCTGACCAGACGGAGGAGCTGCTCAACGTTAGAGATCAGGCCTGACCTTGTACTCATTCTTCTAGTGAATTTTTAGTCAAAGGATGTTGGGAATTATGTTGTAATTCTCCCTCAAATCAAAACTCTAAAAGGTTTTGTTGAATCAAAGCCTTAGTAGTTTGGTCGATCATTGCTGAAGTCTAGATAGTCAGGCAACTCATGTGTAATGTCCTGTGTAGGAAATATTTCGAGTTGTAATAGATTAGAAGTACTTGTGGAAGATTGCTGAGGATTCAGCAATTGGAAAGAAGACTTCGAAAATTTTGGATGCTAGGAACGTTCTCAGCAGTCAAGCCGATTGCTAGAGAAGTCAGCAGACAAAAGCGACTGCTAAGGAAGAAAGTAGTCATGTGCTAAGAAGAATGATTGCTAATTGCTAGCAATCATATGCAGAAAGAAGAGACTGCTAGGAGCATTCCTTAGCAGTCAGCAGAATGATGATAACGAAATGTTGAAGGAGTCATCATTCGCTACTACAGTAAGAAGATAGCGGAATGCTAAAGGAGTCAGCATTCGCTACTACGGAAAAGATTGCTAGAAGATATAGCAATCAAGAACCAAGGCTCAAGTTCTGAGTAAGCAACTGCTGAGGAGTCTGCAGATTGGCTACGAAGACAGATTGCTAGAAGTACTTAGCAATCAAAAGAGTCAAATGACTTAGCAGACCGTTCCCAGCATTCTCTGATAGAATGCTAAGCAAAGAAAAACCTAACAACGACTGCTAAGACGCCCGTTCTAACAAAAGTACAACCAAGGACGATAAGCTTTTTCGAAGTAGGTGGAAAAGCACTGTACATGCCGGAAAGGACGGAAAAAGTAGACACTCTTTTGGATGAAGAATACCATTGTGTCTAACGGGTTTGGAGATTCAAAGTTTGAATCTCCAGGTATAAAAGACAAGTTCAAACAGAGAGACGACTACTGCTTTCACTGCCTTTACAAGCACTTAAGTGAATCCTTTGACAAAGCGAAGCAAAGTGTGAAGTAGTCAGTTGGAGCTCATTAAAGAGACAAGAAGATTGTCTAATCTCCCAACCGTAGTGTCCCCCACATTGAATATCTGACACTACATTGAAGAGATTTCTTAACTTTGCTCAAAAATCTAATCATTGGGATAACTTCCATCCTAAGAAGCATCAAGCTGTCACATCTCTGAAAAGAGATTGACTATCACGGGCTGTAGCCGAAAAACACAAGAAAGTTCAGGAGAGAACTATAAAACCTCCATCGCAGCAAGGAAGTTATACGAAGGTCCCATCCTTGAGTTGGCCGCAGTTGCTGACTTGAAAGATCGAAGCATTGGAGTATAGCTTTGTAGTGGCCGGCTCGAAAGTTCACCGCCTACTGCAAGTGTTTGGCGATTCCTTGTACTTCAAATATCTTTTTAGTGAAATTCTCAGTGCTACGACTGAGGAGTGGACGTAGATCCTTAAGATCGAACCACTATAAATATTGTGTCTTGTTTACTGTTTTATTGCTTACTGATTTATTGTTTCACTGTTGATTTGAAATCTACCAACACCAAGTTGCTAGAGTATATCTGAAACAAACTTAAGATCAACTTGAAGCTAAACTTTTGATAAAGAACTAAGTGTGCAAGATACTTGAACATTCCGCTGCATATTTGTTAATAGACTTCCGCTGCCCTTTAACAACGACTCTGATCAAGGACCAACAAGTGGTATCGGAGCGGTTGGTCGTAAGACTTTCTGCTTCTGAGTCGCCTTGACCAGATCTACATTTTCCTTGCACTTGTTCTATTGTTTAGCTCTGGTACTTCAATCTTGCCAAGATGAACCATACTCGTTTTAAGTACAACAAAGAGAAGTTCAACTCATGGCAGGAGATGGCCATCATCCAGCTCCAAAGCATACATCCAGAGATGGTGGACGTTCTTTCTAAGGGGCCCATAAGGATCATGAAGCCCAATATTTTTGTAGGTCCAGTTGCTGAGGGGCAACCTAGACCACCTCCGATGGTCGAGAAGACGTTCGATGAATGGACGATGGAGGACAAGAAAAGAGCCTAGCTAGAATATCTAGCAAAGAAGCTTATACTTGACAGTTTTCCTCCGTTGATGGCAGACAAGGCTCTGGACTTTGATATATCTAAGGAGATGTGGGAATATGTCCACGAATCCTCCCAGGAGACAGACCAAATGAAACGCAACAAACTCCAGGTAGTTGTCGATAAGTATGAATCTTTCTCTATGATTGCAGGAGAATCTATTCAAGCAATGGAAGAGAGATTCAACACCATCATTGGAGAGCTCTGGAACTTGGAAAACACATTCAATAATGGAGAAATGAACAACAAGATCATTTCCAAGCTGCTTCCAAGGAGTGATTGGTTTGTAAAGATGACAAGCTTGAGAGAAAAAGACCTCAACAAGATGTCTACATCTGAGGTATTTGCTCAACTTAAAGCTCATGAATTCATAATACAACAATCAAAGAAGAATGAAACCGCTACTGTGCAAACTTCGTCATCAATTGTTGTGCCTCCGGAGGATCTAGCATTCTTTGTGAAGAGAGATGCTGGAAAGTGGAAGCCGAGGAAGCCCTTCCACAATAAGAGATCTGCTCCAGCTTCCCTAGCGAAGGAGGTTACTTCAACCTCAGGCTCACAGAATGTAGACCTAAAGATTAGTGAGCTCGAAGAGCAGATGAAAAAGCTTCAGAAGCTCATGCTGGAAGCCAAGGCAGAGAAAGAAGCCAAGGAGACCAAGCTCACATCATCCGTTCGCTCAGCAGATAGAAAGCCCAGGACATGCTTTGAGTGTAACTCGCTAGATAATCTTAAGCATGAATGTCCTAAAGTGACCCAAGAGGAGAGAGAGCGCCTCAAGCAATGGTTTGAGAGGAGAGCAGTCCGAGCTGTCACCAGAGCGCTGCTGACCAGGACAGAGGTGCCCAACATTCCCGATAACGATGAGGAATATTACTCCTCAGAAGAGGATGATGAAGAGGCCATGCAGGTCTTGATGGCAGATATTGTTGATGATCAGGATGCCGATGCTGAGCAGAATGCTGAGTCTGCTGTAGCAGTCGATACCCAGGAGGTACATTCTACTAGCAATCCTAGTTCGGCAACCATGCATGAATCGGAGGATTCTTTTTTAGATTCCGAGGATGATTATCTAACAAAGCTTTCAATAGAATTTTAAAAAATGTATGAGATAAAAAATGCCATTGTAGGAGAGAATACCTCACTGAAACTAAAAGTTACTTCTATGACCGAGGAAGTCGAAAGACTAAGGTCTGATAGTGAGAAGTTTTTGAAACTCAAAGATGATTACTCCAAGCTTTCTGAAAATTTTCAAATTATTGAAAATGAAAATTTGCTGGTCCCAGATCAGAGTCGTCGTGGTGAATAACAAACAACTCACACACGAATGCAGCGGAAGTTTAAAGTATATCTTGCACTTATGTTCTTGTTAAAAGTGTCTAGCTCGGAGTTGAGATTAAGATTTCTTACAAGCAAATACTCTAGAAACTATTGTTGCTAGGTTTTAAATCGATGAACATATACAACACGCAATAAAACAGTAAAGAACACACAATATTTATAGTGGTTCGATCCAATAGATCTATGTCCACTCCTCATCCGTATCTCTGAGAATTACACTAAAACGATATGTGAAATACAAGGATTCCCCGAATACTTGTAGCAGGCGGTGAACTTTCGAGTCGGCCACTACAAAGCTATCCTCCGTTACTTCACTTCTTTCAGTCAGCAGCTCCGGTCAAGTCAAGGTTGCACCTTCGTAAAACTTGTCCTTCGCTGTAATGGAGGTTTTATAGTTCTCTCCTGAACTTTGTCTGGTTTTGGCGGTTTTGCCCCATGAGAGTCATTCTCTTTTTCAGAGATGTGACTGCTGGATGCTTCCTATGATTGGAAGTTATCCCAATGATTGAAGATTCTTGAGCAAAGTCATGGAATCTATTGAATGCAGTGTCAGCTATTCAATGTAGTGACACTTGCTTGTTGAGAGCTTTTAAGATTGTTCTTAAATGTGCGCTCTCAACTGACTACTCTCTTTTTCCTGTTTTGCTTTGTCAAAGGAATCTCTTGATTTTCAGTTGTGTTTGTTGTGTAGAATGAGCAGTAGTAGATTGAGTAGTTGTCGTCTCTCTGTGTTGGACTTCTCTTTTATATCTAGAGATTTAAACTTTGAATCTCCAGACCCGTTAGACACAACGGTCCTTCTGGTCCAAAATAACTTCTTGTTTTTTCCGTCCTTTCCGGCGTCGTATAGTACTTTCCAATCTACTTCGGGAAAGCTTTTGTCCTTTGCTTGTACTTTTGTCAGAACGTTAGTATTAGAGATCGTTGCTAGATATCTTCCTTGCTTAGCATTCTCGGAGAATGCTGGAAAGATCTGCTAAACCTTCTGATTACTACGCTCTTCTAGCTATCCGCTCTTCAATGCGCATTTTAGCATTTAGGTCTTGACTGCTGATTGCTATTCCTTAGCAATCTGCTGAGCATTAGCAAATGCTAAGTCCTCTAGCATTTTGTTATCTTCTTTGCTTCCGATTAGCAGTCTCTTTCTTAGCATATGATTGCTAACGCCTTAGCAATCATTCTTCTTAGCACTTGACCGCTATCATCTCTAGCAGTCATTCTTGTCAGCTTATTTCTCTAGCAGCTGCCATCTGCTGAGAACTCTTCTAGCATTCCGAAGTTGCTTGAATTTATTTTCTTCGTTCCATTTGCTGAATCTTTCAACAACCTTCTCAAGAACTTCATAATCTATTACAACTCGATATTTTTCCTAAACAGGACATTATATTAGAGTTGCTAGACTATGCTAGACTTCAATAATGATCGACCAAACTACTAGGGCTTTGATTCAACAAAACCTTTTACAATTTTGATCTAAGGGAGAATTACAAAATAATTCCCAACAGAATTTAGCTTTAAAGAGTAAACCTAAGGAGGACTGTATATGTGCTTACACATCCAGCAAGGCACTTCTAAGTGCCATTGTGAGCCAACAAAGGAAATATTTTGATAAATCAGGATTAGGTCTTGGTTGTGTTGAAGCAAAATCCTCTAAGGAAGTTTTGAGTAAGAATGCTGAATTTTCTAAGTAGAGAAAGATTTTATTCGTTTCTGCTGGAAAGTCAATGGTAACAAGGGTAAAGGAAAGTCAATTGCTGAGTCGTCAACTGATAAGCAGACAAACTGAGACATCAAGCATGGTTCTGCTGGATCTCAGCAGAATACCAAAGAATGCCCGCTAGGCAGACTATTGCTAGATCTCAGCAGAATGCGCAGAGAGTGCCTGCTAAGCATGCATCTGCTGGATTTTAGCATAGTACCCAGAGGATGTCTGCTAGGACATACTCAGCAGTGCCAAGGAGGAATGCAGAGCATTATGTATCTAATTCTAGGATAGCAAATCCTTCCTTTCATCGGGGCAAGAAGGTAGCATACCATGCCGTAAGACCACAGTATCCTAAGTACACACCACATAGGAGGAACACCTATGTGAGGCCTGAGTCCAACCATTTTCCTTTCAAAAGGACTATGAAGGCTAAGCACACTACTCCACCTCGTTATAATTTTGCAAAGTTTGCTTATCCAACGAAGGTCGAGAAGGTTGCTAAGGGTGAAGTCAAGAAGAGAATCTTGAAAATCGCCAAGATGTGGGTTCCAAAAAGGGACCATGATCCACGCTAATCCTGCAAGACCCGATGCTAAGCGGGTACCTAAACAGAATTGCTGATTTTTGCAGGAACAGGATCCAAGAGCGAAGACATCAGGAATGCCAAATGAATGGATCCTAGATAGTGGCTACTCAGGCCACATAATGGGGCGAGAAGAGTTATTCTCCGAACTGCAGAGAGTTTATGGCCCCACAGTCTTGTTTAGCGACAACAACAAAGGTCGAGAGATTGGACGAAGATGCATTGAGCAAGATGGCATGAGGATCATCAACGTTGCTCTCGTTTCTAACCTCAAGAACAACCTACTGAGCATAAGCCAACTATGCGAGAATGGGTATAACGTATATTTCATTAACACTGGTTGTGAGATTGTTGATAGTGCTACAGGCGAAGTGAAGCTCAGAGGCATCCGAAAGGGTGGCCTATATACTGTTGATTGGCAAAGCGGCCAACAACACAATCATGCTTTGTAGCATTCAACAAGGAAGAGACAAATTGGCTATGGCATAAGAGGTTAACTCATCTGAACTTTAAAACCATTAACCACCTAGCCAAGCACAATCTTGTTGTAGGATTACCTGAGACAACCTTCAGAAAGGAAGGTGTGTGCAAAGCTTACCAGCAAGGGAAGCAGACCAAAGCATCATTCAAGACAAACCCGGAGACTTTTGAAAGAATCCTAGAGCTTTTGCACATGGATTTATTCGGCCCGGTCACTCCAGCCACTGTAAGTAAAAAGGTTTATACACTTGTGGTTGTTGATGACTTTTCCAGGTACACATGGGTCAGATTGCTAAGGACCAAGGATGAAGTAAAGCTCATCCTACCAGAGCTGATTCTCAAGGAGCACAATAGCAAAGAGGTTACCGTGAAAAGGATCAGATAAGATAACGGGACCGAGTTCTGCAATGGGATTCTAATGGATTTCTGCGCCGAAGCTGGAATCAGGCATGAAAAATCCACTGCTAGGACCCCCCAGCAGAATGGTCTAGCAGAGAGAATGAATAGGACCCTAAAGGAAGCAGTGCGGTCAATGCTAGCCGATTCTGGTCTAAGTGGAAAGTATTGGGGCGAAGCAGTCATGACTGCATGCTACACTCAAAATAGGAGTGCAATCAATGGTAGATTCAACAAGACTCCTTATGAAGTGTACAACGGTCGTAAGCCTTCTCTGACTCAACTTCGTGCTTTTGGTTTGACATGTTATATTCATAACAATGGGAAGTCGAAGCTTAACACTTTTTCGCCTAAGTCTGATGAAGGTGTGTTCCTTGGATATGGACATCCTTCTTACAAGGGCTATAGAGTGTTAAACAAGACGACTCAAGTTAGGGAAATAACATGCAATGTTATTTTTGATGAGTCTACTCTAGTGCGCAGGTTTTTAAGAGAGAAAAATGATGCAAATCATGAGGCTAATGATGTTCATGATCAATCTATCTTGAATTCTTTCGAAAATATGAGGATTGATCCGACCAAGTCAATGAATTATTGCAATCCAACTAAGGCGCACTCAGCAGGTGACCAAACTGCTGAACATGCCGATGATGCTAATGATCATGCTGAGGCCCCCGACGAAATTTATCTTAATGATAATTTGGAGATTCTGGGATCGGTTGATGAAAAAGATGAAGAAATCCCAGATCCAGCGAGAAATGCTGAAGAATGATTAGGCGTTGTTGAGGACGTTGCCAAGATAGTTGTTGAGATTCCAGTTGCTGAGATCCGGAATTAGGGGCGGTAATCTCCAACCCGACACGACAACCCGACACGAACCCAACACGAAAAAAACGGGTTGGGTCAACCCATTTAATTTTTGGGTCAGTTTCGGGTCAACCCGTCCAACCCATTTAATTTTCGGGTTGGGTTCGGGTCAATCTCGGGTTGACCCGCGAACCCATTTGACCCACCAATAATATTAATTATTATTATTATTATTTATGAAATATAATTACATAAAAATTTAGTAAATAAATTATAGCCTAAAACCAATAATTTTAAATACTTAACACAATTTTTTAAATTTTAAAATAATTAACATAATTTATTAATTTTTAAATTAATTAACACATTTTTTTTAATTTTTAAAATAATTAAACAGGTCATTTCGGGTCAGTTTCGGGTCGACCCGAAAATAAACAGGTCGGGTTCGGGTTGAGATTTCTGACCCGCGAAAATATACGGGTCGGGTTCGGGTTGGCGTGTCGCTTGTTATTATCAGGTCACAACCCGACCCGCCAACCCGAACCCGACCCATTTGCCACCCCTATCCGGAATGCTGAAGTCCAAATGTTGAGATTCCAGTTGCTGAGATGCCAGATGCTGAGTTACCGAATGCAGAACCACAGGGACCAACGAATGTTGAACCACACGTGATTGCTGAGGAGAATGTTCTAGCAGAGAACAATTCAGCAGGCGAAGCTAGCAATGCAACCCCAACACCCAGCAATCCAAGACCAAGATGACTACATGCTCACCCCCTAGATGCTATCATTGATGACATCAATGATCCAGTAAGGACGCAACAAGGCAATACGATGCTCGCGTGCTATATTTCTCATGAAGAGCCTACGAAGATTGAATATGCTCTATAATCTCCAGATTGGGTAAATGCTATGCAGGAGGAGCTAGCAGAGTTCACGCACAATCAGGTTTGGGTTCTTGTGGACAGACCCGAGCATCAAAGTGTTATTGGAACCAAGTGGGTTTTCAAGAACAAGAAGGATGAATCTGGGACAACCATTCAAAACAAAGTGCGTTTAGTAGCCAAAGGCTATCGACAAGAATTTATTATGATGAGACATTTGCTCCGGTCGCCCGATTGGAAGCAATCAGGTTATTCCTCGCTTATGCTGCCCGATGGACGTGAAAAGTGCCTTTCTGAATGGTGAGCTCAAGGAGGAAGTCTATGTTGAGCAACCACCAGGCTTCGAAAAAGGAAACCAAGTTTATAGGCTAAGGAAAGCCGTATATGGGTTGAAGCAGGCACCGAGGGTGTGGTATGGAACGTTGTCTAAGTTTTTGCTAGATAATGGTTTCAAGAAAGGGAAGATAGATCAGACTCTCTTTTGTATCAAGGATGAAGGAAGTATTCTACTTGTTCAAATATATGTTGATGATATCATTTTTGGCTCGAAGAATCCAGTCTTGTGTGACAAATTTTCTGAGCTGATGCAGAGTAATTTCCAAATGAGTATGATGGGAAAGATGTCCTACTTTCTCGGAATCCAAGTACAACAATCGAGTGAAGGGATCTTTATACATCAGAGGAACTATACAAGAGATCTTATTGCTAAGTACTGCCCAGAGAAGACGAAAAGCTTAAGGATTCCAATTAGTACAAGTTGCCAAGCTGCTCTTGAGAAAGGAGGAGATGATGTGAATCCTACGCTTTACCGAGGTATTATCGGTTCTCTACTTTACTTAACAGCTAGCAGACCAGACATTTCATATGCGGTGGGAGTTTGCGCGAGATATCAAGCAAATCCTAAGAAGTTGCATTTGGATACTACTAAGAGGATAATTCGATATCTCAAGTGCACCGAGGGTCTAGGAATTTGGTATCCAAGGTCTGATGGGCTAGCACTCAATGGTTATTCAGACTCAGATTTTGGAGGGTGCAAGATTGATCGAAAGAGTACCAGTGGCACCTGCCAATTCCTTGGACATAAGCTAATAAGTTGGTTTAGCAAGAAGCAGCACTCTGTGGCTACGTCTACAACTGAAGCAGAATATGTAGCAACTGCAAGTTGTTGTGCGCAAGTGTTGTGGATTCGGCAACAACTTCAAGATTATGATATTGCTCCTGAATGTGTGCCGATCTACTGCAACAACAATAGTGCCTTGTGCATAACGAAGAACCCCGTTCATCATTCAAGGACAAAACATATAGATATCCGACATCACTTCATCAGCGATCATCAAGAGAATAAGGATATCGATGTCCAATATATATGCAGTGAGGAACAACTTGCTGATAACTTCACTAAGCCACTTTCTGAGGCCAGATTCAAAGAGTTGTGTCTGAAGTTTGGTCTCATGGAGATAGATGATGTTGTGGATGAATGAGTTTTTATTCTCATTCTTTCTGGATTTCTTGGATTTTTGGAGAAGATGGAGAGAAACGTATCCTAGCTTACGTTTTCGAGTTGCTAATTCTTGTTGCTGAGATATGGTTGATAAGCTATTGGTTGCTGAGTCCAAGCTCTCAGCAGATCCTATGTCGTGTGATATAACACTATGTAATATGCAACGTGTAGCAACAAGTGGTTCAGATGTTTGCTAGAGGTTGAACGCTGAGTCCGAGCTCTCAGCATTTTGTCAGAATGCTATGTTATAGTTCTCTAAAAGTGGTACAGACGGTTGCTAAGAAATGTTTGCTGAGTCCAAGCTCTCAGCAGACAAGTGGTGTCAGCAATCATCATATGAGAATGGTAGAATATATGGATGCTAGGACTTGAATGCTGAGTCCAAGCTCTCAGCAGTTCATATGAGTGCTAAGGATTACTAAGCCAGCAGATTGCTAAGTCCAAGCTCTCAGCAATCTTCGACTCTCCTAGAAAGTCAAAGCGGGAAGGATTTGAATTTGAAATGATGTGTCCGACAAGCTGCATTTAATGCGTTCAACTGGCTGCACCAAACCAGGAGTCGACACGTCAAAGCACTTGAGTTTATAGGGGCAAGGGAGACCATACGAACCGTCTCAGAAATCCTGAACCGTCGATTGGATTTGAAGCGGCGTCTCCCCAACCGTCGGATCTTTATTCAAGAAGGTATATACACGATACTTCATTCAACTTTGAAACCTTCTACATGTTGTGCGATTTGTAATTCCTAGAGTTCTAAGCCTTCCAACTCTCGAATTCTCAAAATTCCTCTGAAATTTTCTCAAAATCTCTCAAAATGTCTACCAATCCTGAATCCTCTAGTTCTACTCAAAAACCTGAACAACCTCCTAAGTTAATCCTTCGACCTGTTGATGGCACGCCACTGCATGAGAGGCATGCACCCGGTTTCATCATGATTGTCAAAAAGGAGGATTTTGATGATTCAATCCCATATGCTCGACTCGTCACTCTTGCTCGGAAGAAGGAGCAATCAGGGCTCTCAAATACCCAGAAGCGAGTGACCCAGATTATGAAGGACCGGATCCGGTATACACCCCTTGCCGCCGTACAATTTCCGGAATGGGTAATGACCACCTTGGCCAAGGAGCAAGTGGTTCAATATCTGTCCGCTGAACCTAAGAGGTTTCACCCTTATATGGTTTTGGAATTTTATGCTAGAGCGGTTATCGCTGATGATCACAAGTCGTTCACGACCTCTGTGTTCGGAACTCTTATCATAGTGACCGCTGAGGTTCTTGCCTCGATGTTCGGCCTTCGCAACTCAGGCGAATGCATCGCCACCTACAAGGTTGTTAATACTGATGAAATAAAGGCCGATGGAACAAATGGAAGAAGCCGGAGGTGAAAGAGGATGCGAAGCACCCATGGAAGGTTGCTACCCCGACAAATCAGTTCTCGGAGGACTTCAGACTCCTAGCTGATTTAGTTATTAAGATGTTACAATGCGATGCGGGTTCGTATTCCGAACTATCTGCGAAAAAATATGTTGTGATGATGGTGCTAGTTGTCGGTGTCCAAGGGAATTGGGCACAATTCTTCTTTGAGCGGTGGTTGGACCACGCAAAGAAGAATTTGAAGCTCAAGAAGGAAGGAGTTTTCATGTCCAACGTCAATTTTGGACTGAAAATTAGTAAGTTTATCGAGACCATCTTCCAGAATGATGAACTTGATAGGGGTGAGGCTCTGCTCTACACTGACTTCATTCCCCAGACGAAGAAGGAGCCAACCCCAGCAGACATGACCCTCCCACGGAGGCTGAGGGGGAAATCAGATGTTGATCCTAATGATCCTGTTTCTGAGGAAGATGAGGATCCGGCTACTCTGGCCATCCAGCAGTTGGAGCAGGCAATCCCAATGACTGCTGAAGAGATTACCGCTTCTACAAAGGCTGTCGAGACCGAAAAATGTTTCAGGGATCTCGATGAGATAGAGAAGCTTGGAGATCTTCCTGTCAAGCAGATAGAGGAGATATTTGCTAAGAAGCAAGCAGAGCAACCCACTCAAGTTTTGGGTCAGCTTGCAGAGGCAATACCCAAAAGGAAGAGGAACGAAGCCGCCTCTCCTGAAAAGAAAAAGAGGACACGACGAAGGCTTGTCAAAGACACTGAAAAAGAAGCCGTAGAGAAAGAAGCAGTTGAGAAGGAAGCTGCTGAGAAATCCCTTGTTGCTGCTGAACGAGAGCCAAAGTCTCCCCTTTTTGCTAAACCACTATCGAAAAGATTGAAAGTTTTAAGGGCGAGAAAGAGGAAGAGGACGATATCGAGGCAGTTACAGGAGAAAAAGAAGTTCAAGAAAGTGATGGAGGAAATCACTTTTGATGCGAGGGATCGCAACTACGAGCAAGTAAAGAAAGCTTCTAATGAGCGTGCTGCAAAAAAAGCTGTTGACCAGCTAGCAGCCAGGGAAGCTGCTGAGTTGTTAGCACGAGCAGCTGAGGAGGCTACTGCGATGAGAAAAGGGAAAGGAAAGGTTACAACTGAAGTTTCTACCCCTTTCACCGAAAAAGATGCTTTATTTGATAGCGAGGTCGACGCTCTGCTGAAAGATGGAGTATTTGATGCTCTTGAGCATCCTCTTGGAAGAAGTGATGTCGTTATCAGGGAGCCTGCTGCTGTGCAAGGAGGAAGCAGTAGTGCTCAACCTGTAATCCAACAGGATGTGTTTGCTGGAAGTTCTGGATCCGGCGTGCATGTTGAGCAAGGTGCTGAAACTTCATACGCTGAAGAGAGGCCTAGCATTTCTGGAAGTGCTGAGGGTCAGCATAATGGGGATGAGGAGATGCATGCTGAGGATGTGCATGATGAAGAAAGACCTAGCAGAGATATTCCCTCATCTGCTGAGCCAGAGTAGACTCAAGGCGATGTTGAGCATATGCAAGAAAATGATGAAGGCTTTTTAGCTTCCTGCTATTCTGATGGAGAATCTGAGGATGTGTATGACGCGAGATTCCTGAGGAAAGTTCCGACAGGCAACAACGAGATACTCCGGGTTCCTTTCAAAGGGTTACTAGGAAGGAGATTCAAGATTAGGCGTGTTGCGCAATGGTGTGCGCCGATTTATCTAGAGGAAACGGTAAATGCTGATCTTTTTCTGATGATTTTTTATATCGAAGAATTTGTGTTAGCAGAGATTGAGCGCGATATTGCGAATATATTTTATGTGGAGTTGGATGACAGCACCCCCGAAGGAAAGGTGCTGAGCAAAGAATTTAGGAGATGGAAGTTCTTTGACTATGTTATGCATCAACTCTGCTTCGAAGGCGCATGCTGGTAATCACAACCAAAGGCCTCAATCACTGGAGAAAGGAGGAGAGATGGGCGAATGATTGGATTGATCAAGTGTCGGGGACTAAACAATTTTTTGATAAGCAAGTGCTTGCGAGGCTTCAAGCTATCCGAGCCCATCAGCTGTTTTCCACTTCTCAATCTCTACCTAAGTCCACATTTGCTCCTGATGGATATTCGGATGCTAAGATTGAATTATCCAAGCGCCAAGCAAAAGCAGTTGTTGAGTATCGCAGACGCCAAGCAGAGTATGAAGCGCAAAAGAAAGAAAGGTTGCTAGCCAGGATGGCTGCTGCACATGAGCAAGAAGAGATTGCCAAGAAACAGAGCAGAAAAGATCAGCTGACCGTCCTTTTCTTGGAGGATGATATCTTGGAGATAACAAAAGCTGCTCATGCTGCTGAAATACAAGAAGCCAGGGCTGCTGAGATTGCTAAGGCCTTGGAGGAAGTCTGGAATGTAGAGGAGGCTGAACTCCTAGTAGATGCTGCTCAATATGTTGTTGCCCATGCCGATGAAGCAGAGATTGCTGATCTTGCTGAGGCACAAGCGAAGGCCTGGAAGCTAGCAGAGGCAGAGCGCCTAGCAGAGGAGGCTAAGTACTTGACTGCACATGCCGATGAAGCAGAGGCTGCTGCTCTTGCTGAGGCAGAAGCTAAGACATAGAATTCAGAGGAGGTCGAGCGCATAGCTGCTGAAAATCAATACTCTGAGGCGCAGAATGATTGGTATGAAGCTGAAGCTATGGATGTTGATCCGATCTCTGAAGTTCATCCATCTACTAGTGGCGGAGAGCTAGTAATCACAACTTCTGCTATGGATTTTCATCCTGTAAGTTCTCATACCTTCCACTCCTATGTTAATACTGCTGTCCAATATGCCATTCAACATGCTCTATCCACCGCTCTCCCCCTGGCTATAAATGAAGGAGATAAGGAGTGAAGTGTCGGAAATCAGAGCAGATGTTGCTGAGGTGAAGTGTGATGTGTCTGGTGTGAAGCACAATATGGAAGTAATGAAGGAGGAAGTCGCTGACTCCCAGCAGAAGCTCGCGCAAACTGTTAACTCTTTCTCTACCACCTTTTTGGCTACAATCAAAGAGGGGGAAGAGAAGAGAATTGCTGAAGCAGAGCAAAGGAAGAAAGAGAAGGAAGAGCTCGCTGCTGCTGAAAAAAAGCGCAGGCTTGCTGAGGAGGAGCTGAAGAAGAAAGAGTTAGAGCTGAAGATGAGGAAGCTCGAAATGGAGAACGAGAAGCTAGCTAAGAAGTTGGAGAGGGAGGCAGCTGAATGTGAAGCAAGCAAAGCATACTTGGACAGGTTCGTGCAGATGGCTTTAAGCAAATTCGATGAGTATGACCGGAACAAGCCTTCTCCTGACCCATGAACTTCATTGCAAAAGTTAGCAAGATTTTTGTATTTCTTTTTGGTCTTTTTCAATTTCATTGTACATGTAATCTCTCTCATCATAAATGAAATTGAATCAGACTTAGACAATCACTCATTGTCCACTTCTGATGTTTTTGGGTGTCTTAGTTGATACACACTATTCGTGTGTTCAACAAAATTGCATGTGGATGCTAAGTAGATTGGTTGGTAAATATTTGCTGATTTATTGGGTGCTAGAATCCCTAGCATATTCCTAAGTAACATTTACTTATGTTTTAATCGAGAATAATTCCCAACATTTATTGAGGGAGAATTTTTTAAACCAATCCTTGCTAAGATTTCAGTTGGTTAAATTCTGAGATAGTCTGCTAGACTTGAACACTTGTAAACTCAGAAATTTTCCTTCTTAGATTCAGCAATTAGCTAGTAGGCTTTAATCGCACCAAAAAAGGGGGAAATTGTTGGGAATTATGTTGTAATTCTCCCTTAGGTCAAAACTGTAAAAGGTTTTGTTGAATCAAAGCCTTAGTAGCTTGGTCGATCATTGCTGAAGTCTAGATAGTCTAGCAACTCATGTGTTATTTCCTATGTAGGAAATATTTCGAGTTGTAATAGATTAGAAGTACTTGCAGAAGATTGCTGAGGATTCAGCAATTGGAACGAAAACTTCGGAAATTCTTGATCCTAGGAACGTTCTCAGCAGTCAAGCCGATTGCTAGAGAAGTCAGCAGACTGAAGCGACTGCTAAGGAAGAAAGTAGTCATGTGCTAAGAAGAATGATTGCTAAGTGCTATCAATCATATGCAGAAAGAAGAGACTGCTAGGAGCATTCGCTTAGCAGTAAGCAAAATGAAGATAACAGAATGCTGAAGGAGTCAACAACGATAATACAGTAAGAAGATAGCGGAATGCTGAAGGAGTCAGCATTCGCTACTACGGATAAGATTGCTAGAAGATATAGCAATCAAGAACCAAGGCTCAAGTGCTGAGTAAGCAACTACTGAGGAGTCAGCAAATTGGCTACGAAGATAGATTGCTAGAAGTACTTGGCAATCAAAAGAGTCAAATGACTTAGCAGATCGTTCCCAACATTCTCCGATAGAATGCTAAGCAAAGAAAAACGTAGCAACGACTGCTAAGACGCCCATTCTGACAAAAGTACAACCAAGGACGATAAGCTTTCCCGAAGTAGGTGGAAAAGCACTGTACACGCCGGAAAGGACGGAAAAAGTAGACACTCTTTTGGACGAAGAAGACCGTTGTGTCTAACGGGTATGAAGATTCAAAGTTTGAATCTCCAGATATAAAAGACAAGTCCAAAAAGAGAGACGACTACTGATTTCACTGGCTTTACAAACACTTAAGCGAATCCTTTCACAAAGCGAAACAAAGTGAGAAAGTAGTCAGTTGGAGCTCATTAGAGAGATAAGAAGATTCTCTAAGCTCTCAACCGTAGTGTCCCCCACATTGAATATCTGACACTACATTGAAGAGATTTCTTGACTTTGCTCAAGAATCTAATCATTGGGATAACTTCCATCCTTGGAAGCATCTAGCAGTCACATCTCTGAAAAGATATTGACTATCACGGGTTGTTGCCAAAAAACCCAAGAAAGTTCAGCAGAGAACTATAAAACCTCCATCGCAGCAAGGACAAGTTATACGTAGGTCCCACCTTTGACTTGGCCGCAGCTTCTGACTTGAAAGATTGAAGCATCGGAGGATAGCTTTGTAGTGGGCGGCTCGAAAGTTCACCGCCTACTGCCAGTGTTTGGCGATTCCTTGTACTTCAAATATCTTCTTAGATAAATTCTAAGTGCTACGACTGAGGAGTGGACGTAGATCTTTAAGATCAAACCACTATAAATCTTGTGTCTTGTTTACTGTTTTATTGCTTACCGATTTATTGTTTCACAGTTGATTTGAAACCTAACAACCCCAAGTTGCTAGAGTATATGTGAAACAAACTTAAGATCAACTTGAAGCTAAGCTTTTGATAAAGAACTAAGTGTGCAAGATACTTGAACATTACGCTGCATATTTGTTAATAGACTTCCGCTGGCCTTTAACAATGACTCTGATCAGGGACCAACAAAGGACTGAAGAGTGGACATAGAACAATTGTTCGAACCACTATAAAAACCCTTGTGTCGTTAGCATTTTCATTTCGTTATTTTTTGTGCTTAGACATATTTGAAACTCAACACATTAAGTGTTGAAGTATAAACTGCAATTGAACTAATGAATACACGAGCTAAAACATTTAGATAAACACTTGCTAAGTCGAGACCTTAGCAAGACACGTGTAAGATAAATTTAATACTTCTGCTGCATATAAAACACTCTGATCGGGGACCAACAAGTGGTATCAGTGCGGTTGGTCTTTACAGACTAGCTGCTTTTGAGTCTCCTAGGACCATATCCAGATTATCCTTGCATATCTGTGTTTATGTGTGTAGCAGGTTCAAGAAAATGGCGCACAACGCAAAGCTTCCCAAGTTCACTCCAGATTCCTATTCTACCTGGAAAAAGAGGTCGATGATCACACTTATGAATGTGCATCCTGAGATGAGACGAGTGATCGAAGTTGGACCTATCGAGATCCAGAAGGTGAAGACAAGGGTCGGAGAGAATGTAACAGGACCTGACGTAATGATGAATAAGTCGCTTGAAGAATGGACTCAAGAAGAACGAGCCCGTGATCAACTAAATTACGTAGCCATGGATCTAATATTAGGTGCCTTGTCACCTACTCTAATGGCTGAAGCGTTGGAGTACGATAGTGCTAAAGAAATGTGGGAATTTCTTAGTACTTTGTGATGGGTTTTGTATACTGAAAGCATTTATTATAATGAGTATACAACGGTTTATTTCTCCTATCTGTGTAACAATCTTACATGTATTTAACAATGGTATCCTCTTGTCTCACCGATAGGGATGATCATACGGCGTGTAGTAGATCGCGGAAGACAGTATGATCACTTGACCTAGGGGTTTGCACGGATTGACTGTTGCTTTGACTTGCCATGGTGGAGAGCCTAAGTAACGTGCTCGTATATCCGCATCTTGGGTAACAGCAGTTCGTGTAGTACTTCCTGAGACTGGGTTTAGGTAACCATATCCGAGTAATAGGATGGGGACATTCCCTGCGGAGTTCAATGACATTCATCGTGCCGAAGTCCTGCAGGCTGATTAAGTTCAGGCACGAGTGATAAGGATTGAGTGGTACTACTCAGGAATAATAAGATATTAATTAATTGTAGATAGAGCTTGTCAGAAGCTCCGATTAATTAATGAATGTCCGGTAACCTTAAATATGGGGATTCTCAATTAATGCAGCTCGTTCTCATAACGTGGAAATAAAGGGGTAGGTCAATATTAATTCTGTGGTGAAAAAGAATTATTATTAATTAATTAATTGTGTTCTGGGTTGTGGACATGGGAATTAATTAATTTATAGGCCCACTTTATTATTTGCATTAGGTCCCAGGACTAGCCCAAGTAATATATGATGAATTGAGCCCAGTAGCCCATTAGGGATAAAATCCTGGGTCTATAAATAGACCTCTCACTCTCTGAAACCCTAGCCACTTTTGTGATTATTCAAAATCAGTCAAAACCATGTATCAGAGAGAGACAGGGCGGCACATGCAGTAGAGGGAGGAGAAGAATTTTTCGACTCTGGCCTACTGATACAGATCTGTGGAATCCTCACCAGTAACAAATCTGAACAACATTGGGATACAGCCCTGAAGATCTGATCTGGAGAACAAGATTTTTCTTCCTCTTCTTTTTCTTTGTTTTTCGATTAATCTAGAAATTAGATTTCTAATTTTTGTTTCCATAGATTTAATCGAATCGCGTGGTTGAATTGAAAGTTGGATATTCAAATGCGAGAGATCGGTTCAGACTCTATGGATTTAAGGTAATCTCTTTATCCACGAATTGAATTCATTGGAGCATGCTAGGTTTTGTGAATTTTGATTATATGCAATATCCATAAATCGATCCGGTTCACTTGGGTTTTTGTGATTAGGTTCACTGAAAATCCCTACAATTGGTATCAAAGCCAGATTTCTGATTTATGGCTCTATTGTCTATAATAAATTCAATTATGCATGTATGAATTTTATTTTATGTCGTGGATGGTTTTTGTTCCTCGTGGCAACCCGTTTGATTCAGCCCATGGTGGTTTATCCGTGTAGGGTTGAATCGGTTTTGTAAAATCACAAGAAAATCCGTGATTAGTGTAGATTATGATAAAAATTGTAATAGAATAGTTTCTGTAACTTTATTTCAAATCTGTAATTTTTGGACGAGTCGGGACGAAGAGCGAAGACGAGGTCGACGGACTGGGCGGCGGTGCTCGGAGGCGGCAGGCGGCCGCGCGCGCGTGTGGCCGCAGGAGGACGGCGGCAGCAGGCGGCCGCGCGAGCGTGTGGCTGCTGGAGGACGGCGGCGGCGGGCTGGTCGCGGGCGCAGTCGGGCAGCGCGCGCAGCACGCGCAGGGCGCACGGCGGGAGGCTACAGCGGCGCGCAGGCCACGTCAGGCGCGCGACGTGCGCGTGGTGCTGCGCACGGAGCGGCGGTGGTCGAGGGCTGTTAGCGCCCGACGGCACGGCAGCAACATGTTCGTCGGCGGCGGCTATTGTCCCGTCGTGGTGGCTCGTGGTTTTGGTGGCTAGTGCAATCCTGTGTAAACCCTAGGGTTTGCATTAGGCTGTAAGTGTATCTCTCTCTCTAGTAAATGTCTACGAGTGTAGCTTGCAAGTTCTTGGAGGTACATGGGTACGGTTTTTGGGATTTCTAGACAAACAATTTAAATCATGTGAATAGTGGGAGGGTTTTGCGTAAACGTCTACGAGTGTAGCTTGCGTAGATCTCTTTCATAAGTATTCTAGGATTGATTTAAATTATAGATAACAAAAGCTTTAAGGGTTGTGCGGTATGGTTACGTGCCACGCTAAACTGTCTCTTTTGGCCAGAGTTAAATTTGTGGTTAATCGCTTAGAAGCATCTTAGAATATAATGCAAGAATTGCATCCCTATTCTTGAGAGATGGCTTGGTCTAAGGTTATCACTAATTATTAATTTCTAGTATCAAAAGGTTCATGACATGGTTGTGAAATTAAATGAATTGGGGCTTAAAAGCGGGTGACATCATAAACGTCTATGAGTGTAGCTTGCAGTGGAAACTCTTGTGCAATTAGTGGAAAACATTTGTATTTTATTTATTAAAAGGTTTTCAATGCATTTGTTTTCGAAGTTCTACATCTATGTTCTTATTTAAGATTCTTTATTGTTTCAGATATGTCTATGTCTACTGTCGATCATTTACTTGCTCGCAATCCTCTTACTGGTCCAAACTTCCCTGAATGGAGATTCTGCATTGAGTATATTCTTCTGACTAAGCAACAAATGTTTGTTCTTACTATGATGCCACTTGCCCCACGTTTCCATAAAGTCTCTAGACGTGAGAAGGAGTTCTATGACAGATGCGTGGCATCTGAAGATTTTACTTACAAGTTAATCTCGGATAACCTGTCTAGAGAACTGAAGCTCAAGTACATGGGCTATTGTAGCTCTGTTACGATCTGGATGGACTTAGTGGCCACGTATGGCGAAGTGGAACGAACTATCAACTGTGATCTCGTGAAAGACCTTGTCTGTAAGAGAATGGTTGATGGTTGTTCGGTGACATTGCATGTGATGATGATGGATTACACCATGAATTGGTTCACACGTAGAGGTGGATGTATCAGTGATCGGGCTAAGATCGATATAATCCGGAACTCTTTACCGCTTTCATTCTATGACTTTAAGAAGGATGTAGCTAAGAGAGGCTAGTACTCTTTCAAAGAGTTGCTTACTGATCTCATAGCAAGACAGTCTTTCGTACCTTCATGGGATTCTGAGTTATCAGATCTTGAGCACAGCTTGAGCACATTGAAAGATGTGGTTCATACTGTGTGCAAGAATATGAATGATTGCAGAACACGTGAGAGGAGGTCAAATGAGATGAAGAGGGTTGGTGTCACTTCAAGCAAGAATGCATGCGGAAGCAAGGGACAAGGTACGTCATTTGCATTTGTAACGGAAACTTGTTTAGCATCGGTTTCTACTCATTCGTGGGTAGTGGATACTGGAGCTACTGATCATGTTTGTTACATTTTGCAGGGGTTCACACCGAGGAGGGTGCTGAAGAATGACGAGGTTACCATCTCCATGGGGAACGTAGCACAAGTGAGTGCAGCTGCCATTGGAGATTTCACCTTGTACTTTGATGATTCTGTTTTAACTATGAGAGATGTTTTATATGTGCCGGATTTTCGACGGAACCTTATTTCAAATTCCAAATCTTATGTGGATGGATATTCAGTTATATTTTATAGTAGTGTTTCTATCATTGGTAATAACGGTGTTATCTGTCGTGGGATGCTGAATAATTCCCTCTTTGTTATTAACTGTAATCATAAGTCTTCCGCAAGTATTGCATGTAATTCATTCATAATTGATAATCCTAGAAAGAGAAAACTTACTTCTTCTGATGAGGATCTTACATATCTCTGGCACTTGAGACTCGGTCACATCAGCTTGAATCAGATTCAACAACTTGCAGATGACGATATATTGGACTTAGTCCGGGTTGTACCTTATCAGGTCTGCAAATCCTGCATCGAGGGCAAGATGTCAACTAGGCCTTTTAAGGCTAGTCAGTCTCAAGCAGAGGAAGTGTTGGAATTGATCCATTCTGACTTATGTGGACCGATGTCCATGCAAGCTCGTGGAGGGTACGACTACTTTGTCACTTTGATTGACAATTACTCAAGGTACGGATACGTTTACCTGCTTCGCTACAAGTCTGAATACTTTGAGAAATTCAAAGAGTTCAAGGCTGAGGTAGAAAAGTAGGTCGGGAAAACTATCAAGTCACTGTGATCTGACCGCGGTGGTGAATACCTCGGTAACGAGTTCCTGTAGTATTTGTCAGATCACGGGATTACATCCCATTGGACTGCGTCGGGTACTCCCCAGCAAAGCGGTGTAGCTAAAAGAAGAAATAGGACTATTCTAGAGATGGTAAGATCAATGATGAGTTATGCAAACTTACAAATTTCATTTTGGGGCTACGCATTGGAAATAATAGCTTACGTGTTAAATGGGTGCCTTCTAAATCAGTTCCTAAGACGCCTTCTGAGCTCTTCCTTGGTCGCAAACCGAGTTTGTGCAAGTTCAGAGTATGGGGCTGTCTGGCACACGTACTGTCGAAGGAACCTGATAAGTTAGAAAGCAGGTCAAAAGTAATGTTGTTTATAGGGTACCCCAGGCAAATGAAAGGTGGTTACTTTTACTTTCCTGCGAGTCAGAGAGTCGTTGTTAGCACCAACGCTAGATTCTTGGAGGACGAGTATGTGAGTAATCACAAGTCAAGGAGTGATATCATTTTTCAAGAAATTGAAAATGAGAATGCGATTCCAAGAGAAGGGGAACGTGTAGACGTGGGTGCACCTGCACCACAGACACATTCTTCAGTGCAAGGTGTAGAACCACAAGTTACTGCACCTACTACTGACACGGCACCGTTGCCTTGTCGTAGTGGGAGACTTATTTTCCAGCCAAAAAGGTACATGTTCGTGGGTGAGTCTTCAGACTTGAGCTCGAAAGACGGCCACGAGGACTCTGACCCACTGACTTACGAAGAGGCAGTGCAGGACAAGAATGTTGAAAAATGGCGTATCGCCATGGATTCTGAAATTGAATCCATAACTGCTATGGATGTATACCAGAAAATTGATTTGTTGGATGACTTTAAGGCCATAGGGTGCAAATGGGTATACAAGAGAAAGAAAGGGCCGGATGGAAAGGTTACGACTTTTAAAGCCAGGCTGGTGGCGAAGGGTTATATTCAGAAAGAGAGCATTGACTATGACTAAACCTTTTCACCCGTAGCCATGCTCAAATCAATCCAGATACTTCTTGCCATAGCTGCGCATATGGACCTCGAGACTTGGCAGATGGATGTCAAAACCGCTTTTCTAAAAGTTTACCTTAAAGAAGTTAGGGACATCTATATGCAGCAACCCGAGGGTTACATATGCAAGGGCGAAGAACATCTTGTCCGAAAGCTTAAGAAGTCCTTGTACGGCCTTAAGCAAGTTTCGAGGTCGTGGAACTTACGTTTCAATGATGTGATTAAATCACATGGATTTGCACAGTTAGAAAACGAAAGTTGTGTTTACCGACTTTGTGTCAGTGGGAGCGTGGTTTTCCTTGCACTATACGTTGATGACATACTCCTATTTGGAAACAACGAGGGAGTGATGTCGTAAATCAAGGTTTGGTTGTCCGAACAGTTCCAAATGAAGGATTTAGGAGAAGCTTGCTACATTCTTGGAATTAAGGTCTTACGAGATCGTAAGAGAAGAATGTTGTGCTTATCCCAGGCATCCTATGTGGATACTGTGATAGCCCGGTTCAGCATGCAACACGCCAAGAAAGGCTTGCTACCTTTGAGACATTGCGTTCGTCTTTCTAGTGGGCAGTGTCCTGAGACACAACGGGAGAAAGATGAGATGAGTCTTGTACCATACGCTTCGGCAGTGGGTAGCCTCATGTATGCGATGCTCTGTACCAGACCAGATATTTTGTATGCCGTTGGCATGGTAGCAAGATATCAGTCTAACCCGGGATAGGCGCATTGGACTGCGGTAAAGCACATCCTCAAGTATTTGAAGAGAACTAGGAATTACTGCCTAGTTTATCAAAGTGAGGATTTGTGCCCTGTGGGTTATACAGACTTGGATTTCCAAGGGTAACAGGATGAGAAGAAATCAACCTCGGGATATGTGTTTACCTTGGGAGGTGGAGCTATATCTTGGAGGAGCTCAAAGCAGAAATGCATTGCTGACTCCACCATGGAGGTGGAATATGTCGCCGCCTTCAAAGCCTCGAAAGAGGGGGATATGGCTCAGGAACTACCTTTTAGAGTTTGGCGTGATTCCGAGTTTGCCGACGAGCATCACAATTTATTGTGATATTTCTGGTGCAGTGGCGAACTCAAAGGAACCGCGGTCTCACAGGGCAAGCAAACACATAGAGAGAATGTACCATATTATACGATAGATCGTATCGAGAGGCGATGTGCTGATCAAGAAGATTAACACTAAGGACAACCTTGCACTAAGGACAACCTTGCAGATCCATTTACAAAGAGCTTACCGCAGAAAGTTTACGAAAGACATATTCGTGAGCTGGGTCTGAGATGGATGACGACCACTGACAGTGGTTAACGAGATAGCAGGCTAGATAGACGCACTATATACTCTGTAATAGCTTAGTTATGCTTTGAGTATAATTGGGAGATTGATGGGTTTTGTATACTGAAAGAATTTATTATAATGAGTATACAACGGTTTATTTCTCCTATGTGTGTAACAATCTTACATGTATTTAACAATTGTATCCTCTTGTCTCACTGTTAGGGACGATCATACGGCGTGTACTAGATCGCGGAAGACAGTATTATCACTTGACCTAGTGAGACATAAACTTGATCACAGCCTAGACAGTGTATGAGGATACGTCTGTCCGGATGCCTGCAGCATTTTCAGAATAAGTAGTCTGTCATGCTTATTTGACATGCTGGTACACAAGGGTGGTGTATTGATGGACCGCATTGAGATGTATTCGACTGTCTGACATCAGCGAATACAAGATCTCATTATTGATTGAGTCCGAACCCTAACGAAGGTTCAGGACTGTTGCTTTGACTTTCCATGGTGGAGAGTGATAAGCTCGTTTTTCTACTCTCTTATCGCATTGTTTTTCTCTTCTTTCATGAGTTTTTGTTAGTTTTATTGAATAAAATCAGCATGAGTGTATAGTGGACGGTATTATGCTTATGGTGGATGATTTTGCAGGAAAAAGTGATGAAAAAGAGAAGAATTGGTCAAGAGATGAGGAAATCCGCCTAGAAGTAGCTGTCTGTTTCGATCGAGTTGGAAGACAACCCGACCGTGGTGGAAAAGACATGGCCCGGCCATGGCAGCCTGTATCCCGGCCGAGACACGGAGTTCTGAAGCCCTAGTCTGCGCGTGATTGAAGATTTAAAAGGAGAAGATACCATATCAAGATGTGGACGGATTTTGGAGCCAATATACCATCCAAAGCCTTAGCCCTACCACTATATAAACTCATAATTAGCTCAGATTTAAGTAGTCAACTTCTTCAGTTATTAATTTTTCAGAGTTGTCTTTACTTTAGTTTTTGTCAGAATTCCTCTTTAATTTTTATTTAGTTTTAATGCAATCTTTATTTTTCCCTGCAATGTTTTTCTTTAATATGTTAGGCTAGAACCCTAAACAGGTTCTAGGGTTTCTCCATCTGTGATGCATGTTTTGATTCAATAATTCAAACCCTTTAAACTGGTTTAAATCCTATGTTTTGTTTTAAGTCTATTCTCATCGAGGGATCGAGAGATGAAGACTGAGGTAGGTTACAGTTATTAATCGAAGGACCGAGAGGTGAAGGTTAAAAATAGGAAGTTAGGATTTAATACTTTTGATTTTCTGTCCGACTAAGAAGAATTCAATCGTAGGAAAAATCTAATCTTTATTGAAATTGATTAATTGGTGTGTTTGAAATCGAGTGGAGATAACCACTAGTTAGTAATTTAGGATTTAATTGAACGACCAAGGAATTAATTCCACCATAATAGATTTTCCACCAAAAATATCTTTTCTGGATTTGAATATTTGTTTCTTGCATGTTGATCAGATTGGTAGATTTCCCTAGAATATGTGCTTTTTAATATTTGAATTTTCTCTCTTTAATTATTTGCTTTGATAACCCAAAAACCTTGAAATTGATTTGCCCAAACAAAAGTTTTGAAAACTATATTCAGTACATGATTTTCCTTCGTAGCACTATCCCTGTGGGTCCGACAACCTCCGGGTTATTATAAATATATTTGCTCTGTGCTGCAATCTGTATGCAAGATTTTGCATAGATCAAATTGGCGTCGTTGCCGGGGATAGTCAGACGGTGATTCGTTATTGGAAAGTTGAAGAACTTTTGGATTGGGTTGTATTTTCTTAATTTTTATTAATTTTTGAGTTTAGCATTAATTTTATTTGTTTTAGGAGTCAGATCTGTTTCTTTCGTGTGCGTGTGTGTTTGTTGATTTCTGTCTATTTCGGCTGAGGCACGCCTTGCCACGGTCGAGACAGACCAGTCCATCTCAGCCGTGATACCTACCATCTCAGCCGGGATACTTTAATTTCTATCTTGGTTACTGTGCAGGTGCATGAACACACGGAACAAACGAAAGATCCTTGAACCCTTCATACCAGAGATTGAAGCAGCCTGCAGAAACAATAGAGAGAGAGG
The DNA here is from genome assembly GCA_026898455.1 of Plectranthus barbatus. Taxonomy (NCBI): domain Eukaryota; kingdom Viridiplantae; phylum Streptophyta; class Magnoliopsida; order Lamiales; family Lamiaceae; genus Plectranthus; species Plectranthus barbatus. The sequence goes on from JAPKLW010000708.1 coordinate 290,299, forward strand.
AAAAAGGTTAAACTTTGAGATGGAAGCAAATTAAGAAGCCCCTCTTCAGAACATGACACTGGAGGAACAGAGACAATTTGTCAATGAGGTGCAGCAAATAAGGGCACAACTTCTTGCAGCCCAAGCCACCCAGGCGGAGCAAGCTGCAAGACTGGCAGAACTAAACAACAGGTAGATAGTGGTGCCGTAGAGGTCCATCTTGGACCGTTTTCTCCCACAGTAGGAAGAGGCCGGATTGAGAGTGCGGATTGATGCCAATAATTTTGAGTTAAAGATTGGGCTAATTCAGTTGGTGCAGTAGAACCAATTTGGGCGGAGAGTCGTTGAAGATCCATACGCCCACCTCAATTTGTTCATCGAGGTGTGCGACACTGTGAAGCAGAACAGAGTCCCCAGGACGTCATCAGGATGAGGTTATTCGCATTCTCCCTTAGAGACGGGGCAAGGTCTTGGTATGTTGGTTTGGATAAGAGTCAGATTGGGACATGGGGGGAACTTCGAGATGAATTCCTCACTAACTTCTTCCCACCGAGCCTGCTGCTGAAGAGGAAAGCTGCTATCACTACATTCAAATAGCTCTATGATGAGTCCCTACATGAAGCCTGGAAGAGGTACAAGGAGCTCCTGCGACTCTACCCTGGACATGGAATCGATCTCGAGATACAGGTTTGCCATTTCTATGAGGGTCTGAACCCACACATGAAGGAGATGGTGGATGCATCTGCTGGCGGGATCCTGATGAAGAAGAGTGGTGCAGAGAGTATGAGACTATTGGCAGACATGGTCCTGAACAGTCACCAGTGGCCAACTGAGAGACAGATGACAGTCAAAGTAGTGGAGACCAAGCCGGAGTTTGATGTGGTTGCTGAGGTGAAGAAGCTTTGAGAAGAAATTGAGAAGCTGGGGACTGCTAAGGTTGTTGTTGTTACTACTGAGCCAAGCATGGCGATTGTTTCGATGGAGGCTGACTACATCAACTAGGGAGCAAGCAGTTCATCTGGAGCTGCAAAATCGGAGGTAAATTACATAGGTGGTGGCTATCACAATAACTACCGAGGTAATCAGGGGTTTCACTATAACCATGGGCGATCTCTGATGGGTTTTGTATACTGAAAGCATATATTATAATGAGTATACAACGGTTTATTTCTCCTATCTGTTAACAATCGTACATGTATGAACAATGGTATCCTCTTGTCTCACCGATAGGGACGATCATACGGCGTGTTGTAGATCGCAGAAGACAGTATGATCACTTGACCTAGTGAGACATAAACCTAATCACAGCCGAGACAGCGTATGAGGATACGTCTGTCCGGATGGCTGCGACATTGTCAGAATAAGTAGTCTGTCTTGGTTACTTGACATGCTGGTACGCAGAGGTGGTGTATTGATGGACCGCAGTGAGATATATTCGTCTGTCTGACATCAGCGAATAAAAGATCTCGTTATATTGATTGAGTCCAAACCCTAACGAAGGTTCAGGGGTTTTCACGGGTTGACTGTTGCTTTGACTTGCCATGGTGGAGAGCCTGAGTAACGTGCTCGTATATCCGCATCTTGGGTAATGGCAGCTCGTGTAGTACCGCCTGAGACTGAACTTAGGTAACTATATCCGAGTAATAGGATGGGGACATTCCCTGAGGAGCTCAATAACATTCATCGTGCCAAAGTCCTGCAGGCTGATTAAGTTCAGGCACGAGTGATAAGGTTTGAGTGGTACTACTCAGGAATTATAAGATATTAGTTAATTGTAGTTAGAGCTTGTCAGAGGCTCCGATTAATTAATGGATGTCCGGTAACCTTAAATATGGGGATTCTCAATTAATGCAACCCGTTCTCATAACGTGGTAATAAAGGGGTAGGTCAGTATTAATTCTGTTGTGAAAAAGAATTAATATTAATTAATTAATTGTGTCCTGGGTTGTGGACATGGGAATTAATTAATTTATAGGCCCACTTTATTATTTGCATTATGTCCCAGGTCTGGCCCAATAAATATGCTGAATTGAGCCCAAAGAGCCCATTAGGGATAAAACCCTTGGTCTATAAATAGACAGCTCTCTCTCTGAAACCTAAGTCACTTCATAACACAGTTGAAAAACACAAACCCTAGGAGAGAGAGAGTGGGGCGCCGACTTTGGAGAAAAAGGGAGGAGAATTTCGATTCTGGTCCTGCTCAATCCACAGTTCTACGGAGTCCTCACCAGTAGTAGATCTGATCAGCACAGGGATACAGATCTGAAGACCTGATCTGGAGAACAGAATTCTTCTTTCTCAATTTCTTTGTTTCGAATTTATTTTAGAAATTAGAGATCTAATTTCTTCTTCCGCAGATAAATTCGTATTGCGTGGTTGAATTAAAGTTTGGAATTCAAACGCAAAAGATCGGTACAGACACTACGGAATTACGGTAATCTCTCAATCCACAATCATGTATTAAATTTATAGGACCATGCTAGGGTTTTGAGAATTTGAATTGAGGGCAATATCCATAGATCGATCCGGTTCAGTTTGGTTTTGGTGATTCGGTTCACGGAAAAACCCTACAATTGGTATCAGAGCCAGGTTTCTGATTTATGGCTCTGTTATTCATAATTAAATTCAATATTATGCATGTATGAATTTATTATTGTGGATGTTTGGTTTTTGTTCCTCGTGGCAACCCATTGATTCAGCCCGCGGTGGTTTATCCGTGTAAGGCTGAATTATTTTGTAAAATCATGAGAAAATCCATGATTAGCATAGATTTGAAAATTGTAATAGAATAGTTTCTGTAATTTTATTTTTCAAATTATGTAATTGGACGGGTCGAGGACGAAGAACGAAGACGGAGCCGACGG
>JAPKLW010000708.1:308141-334451 GCA_026898455.1 Plectranthus barbatus
ATGGCAAGCATAACACCCTCTAATATATACTCATGCTCAGTTTATTCAAGAAAACAAGCTAAAATTCATAAAAGAAAAGAAAAACAATGCGATAAGAGAGTAGAAAAACGAGCTTATCAGGCGCCGACTTTGGAGAATTTCGATTCTGGTCCTGCTCAAGCCACAGTTCTACGGAGTCCTCACCAGTAGTAGATCTGATCAGCACAGGGATACAGATCTGAAGACCTGATCTGGAGAACATAATTCTTCTTTCTCAATTTCTTTGTTTCGAATTTATTTTAGAAATTAGAGATCTAATTTCTTCTTCCGCAGATAAATTCGTATTGCATGGTTGAATTAAAGTTTGGAATTCAAACGCAAAAGATCGGTACAGAAACTACGGAATTACTGTAATCTCTCAATCCACAATCATGTATTAAATTCATAGGAGCATGCTAGGGTTTTGAGAATTTGAATTGTGGGCAGTATCCATAGATCGATCCGGTTCAGTTTGGTTTTGGTGATTCAGTTCACGTAAAAACCCTACAATCTCACCCTGGATTTTCTTATGCTAACCCCACTGCTGCAGAACACCCTCCCCCTGGTTTTGATGTAGGTACAGGAGGCGAGATTGTTGAGAGAAAAAAGTTTGTGCTGGAGGAGACACTGGAAAAATTCATCAAGAGCTCAGAAAATAGGTTTGGGAAGGTCGAGAACGAAGTCAAAGGGATGGCTAATCACATGCAACAGATGACAAAACACTTGCAGATGATTGACACCCAACTGAGTCAGATAGCCACTACCTTAGGTACTCAGCACAAGCCGGGGCAACTTCCGAGCACAACAGAGACAAATCCAGCGAAGGTGAAGTCAGTTAATGCCATCTCGCTTCGATCTGGAAGGAGATATGAAGGACCAAGCAACTCGGATGGAGGATTGAGTGAAACAGAGGAGGAAAATCCCGTGGAAGACCTCTCAGTTTTGACCGAGATGAAGTCCATCCTGATCAAGACAGAGAGAAGCAGGACGGCTAAGGCAGAAGCTAGCCCGGTCGAGGGAGAGAAGGACAGCCCGATCGAGATAAGCCAGACACGGCTGGGGCAGAAGCAAAGCAGGACGGCCGAGATAGAGGGATCCCAGTCGAAACAGAAGCCCACACTGGGTGAGAAAGAGAAGAAGAAGGAAGAAAGATGAGTTGATCCAGTTGCTCCTATGCCTCGACACAGCTAGTGTCATAATCGACTGCAAGAAGGGAGAGATCACCTTGAGGGGGAATGAAGAATCTATCACTTTCTACATAGACAAGAACAAGAGGAAAGGGGAGTGCAACTAGGTTATTACTGCTGAAGAAGAGGAAGAAGATGACGAGACACCAGAGGAAGAAGAAGAAGCCATCAGGTGGAAACGAGGAAACGAGTTAGTGAAATCGGCAATTAAGTTGCCTCCTTCCGAGTATACCACCGTCATTCAAAACTGAAAAGTCTTCATGATTGCCTCAAGGAGTCGACGAGTCTGGACTCGACCGCCTTGGTGATCTGAGCTGAGCTGAGTCGAGCCACGACGGTAAATAAGGCACTGAATGGGAGGTAACCCATTGTGTTTTCGTTTTCCTTAATTAATTTTGATTTATTTATATTTTACTGCTTTTACTTGTTTTAGTGTCCTATGAAAAAAAAAGAGAGAGAAAGTTTTGAGGTCTGTTTCGATCCAGGCAGAGCCTGCCGCGGTCGAGAAAAAAAGCCGAGGCGTGGAATACTTCGACCGAGAAGGACGTCGACAAGAAGGTTCCATCCCGACCGAGACAGAGTTTGCTACGGCCGAGATGGAGTGCCAACAGCCCAAAATCCACGCCGGTCAGAGTTGAAGAAAGAAGGATAAAAAGTTGGTGTCTGAGTCCAACAATTGAGGTACCATTTCAATCTCTGGATCTGATCACCAAACTTATTCTCTCTGCTTTTCGAATAAGTTTGAGGGGATGAAGATTTAAGGGTTTTGAAACTTATTATCAATCTTTTACATTTCTGCATGGGAAAATTCTTGAATAAAACGCAAGATTGTGGGAACTTGAGCATGATAACCCTAACAAGAATGCGAGATTAGAATTGATAGACTTTAGTTTGCGTTGATTGTGATAGTAGTCGAGTATGCCCATGAATGTGAATACCGCATGATTACTTGTTTTGATACTTGTGTTGGCATGATAGATAGATGATGATTTGATGTTTACTGTGGAAGAAAAATTGTCCTGAGTATGAGTTTTCGAGCGTGAATTTCGATTGTGAGTGTGTCTACAATTTTGAGTTTCTCTAGAACTTGCTTTGTTTCTTTTTCAAGATTGCTAGTGTGCACAGGTTTAGGAAGTGATTTTAGGCCATCTTTGTGTAGCCTATTTCCCATACACTGTCCAAATTAAATGTTATACCTAGTCAGCCCTTTTGAGCCTGTGATATTTTCTTTCTTTGCCTATGACATGGAAATAAATAGGGGAATCAACTCTTGTCTATGAGAGTGGGTTGGGATTTTTTAAGAAAGGATAAGATATTATTCGAAGGGTAAAAGCAAAAGATAAGGTTGGGCTCTAGGAAAAAAAAGAAAATAAAATAAAAAAAATTGTGTATTTAATCCTTTTAAGCTCAAATGAATATTCGAAATTGTTTAAGAGCATAAAAGGATAAATTGAAAAAAAAAAAATAAATAAATAAAAGAGCCATGGGTTGCGTTGAAAATCTAAGGAGTTGGGTAGATATTGATAGATAGTGGATTAAGATTGATGAGGTGGACGCACTGAAATTGATTTTGAGTCACTTTGTCATATATTTCCCTACCCTTCACAAAAGCCTACATTACAACCTTGAATAAAGTCCTTTCTGATCTTAGACTTGTGTGCACATATTTGCAGTGGAGATTTAGAATATTTGCAAGCCTATGGTAGAACTTGATTTGTATGACTTGTGTGCGATCTCATAATTATCCTAAACACTTGAGTGAATGAGTGAAACATTTCCCATGCGAGTCTTCCATAGTTTACAGATTTTCTGATTCTTTCAAAAGTGTTGATGTCTTGTGGATTTTTTAATTTGAATATGATGAATCTTGTGAGGCATTGCAAACTGTGCAATACTCTTCTGCTTGAACTTTTGATTCTTTCTTATGTTGATTGAGGACAATCAAGTGTTTAAGTTTGGGGGGTTTGATATGCTAGTTTTTCTACTCTCTTATCGCATTGTTTTTCTCTTCTTTCATGAGTTTTTGTTAGTATTATTGAATAAATTCAGCATGAGCGTATAGTGGACAGTATTATGCTTGTGGTGGATGATTTTGCAGGAAAAAGTGATAAAAAAAAAGAAGAATTTGTCAAGAGACGAGGAAATCTGCCAAGAAGTAGCTGTCTGTTTCGTCCGAGTAGGAAGACAACCCGGCCGTGGAGGAAAATACACGGCCCAGTCGTGGCAGCCTGTATCCCGGCCGAGACGCGGAATTCTGAAGCCCTAGTCTGCGCGTGATTGAAGATTTAAAAGGAGAAGATACCATATCAAGATGTGGACGGGTTTTGGAGCCAACATACCATCCAAAGCCTTAGCCCTACCACTATATAAACTAATAATTAGCTCAGATTTAAGCAGTCAACTTCTTCAGTTATTAATTTTTCAGAGTTGTCTTCACTTTAGTTTTTGTCAGAATTCCTCTTTAATTTTTATTTAGTTTTAATGCAATCTTTATTTTTCCCTGCAATGTTTTTATTTAATATGTTAGGCTTGAAACCTAAACAGGTTCTAGGGTTTCTCCATCTGTGATGCATGTTTTGATTCAATAATTCAAACCCTTTAAACTGGTTTAAATCCTATTTTTGTTTTAAGTCTATTCTCATCGAAGGATCGAGAGATGAAGACTGAGGTAGGTTACAGTTATTAATCGAAGGACTGAGAGGTGAAGGTTAGTAATAGGAAGTTAGGATTTAATACTTTTGATTTTCTGTCCAACCAAGAAGAATTCAATCGTAGGAAAAATCTAATCTTTATTGAAATTGATTAATTGGTGTGTTTGAAATCGAGAGGAGATAACCACTAGTTAGTAATTTAGGATTTAATTGCCCGACCAAGGAATTAATTCCACCATAATAGATTTTCCACCAAAAATATCTTTTCTGGGTTTGAATATTTGTTTCTTGCATGTTGATCAGATTGGTAGATTTCCCTAGAATCTGTGCTTTTTTATATTTGAATTTTCTCTCTTTAATTATTTGCTTTGATAAACCAAAAACCTTGAAATTGATTTGCCCAAATAAAAGTTTTAAAAACTATATTCAGTACATGATTTTCCTTCGTAACACTATCCCTGTGGGTTCGACAACCTCTAGGTTATTATAAATTTATTTGCTCTGTGCTATAATCTGTATGCAAGATTTTGCATCGATCAAATTGGCGTCGTTGCCGGGGATAGTCAGACGGTGATTCGTTATTGGAAAGTTGAAGAACTTTTGGATTGGTAGTATTTTCTTATTAATTTTCGAGTTTAGCGTTATTTTTATTTGTTTTAGGAGTCAGTTCTGTTTCTTTCGTGTGCGTGTGTGTTTGTTGATTTCTGCCTATTTCGGCTGAGGCACGCCTTGCCACGGTCGAGACAGAGCAGTCCATCTCGGCCGTGATACATACTATCCTGGCCGGGATACTTTGATTTCTATCTTGGTTACTGTGAAGGTGCATGAACACACGGAACAAACGGAAGATCCTTGAACCCTTCATACCAGAGATTGAAGCAGCCTGCAGAAACAATAGAAAGTGAGGAAAAAGGTTAAACTTTGAGATGGAAACAAATCAAGAAGCCCCTCTTCAGAACATGACACCGGAGGAACAGAGACAATTTGTCAATGAGGTGCAGCAAATAAGGGCACAACTTCTTGCTGCCCAAGCCACCCAGGGGGAGCAAGCTGCAAGACTGGCAGAACTGAACAACAGGCAGATAGTGGTGCCGCAGAGGTCCATCTTGGACCGTTTTCTCCCACAGCAGGAAGAGGCCGGATTCAGAGTGCGGATTGACGCCAATAATTTTGAGTTAAAGACTGGGCTAATTCAGATGGTGCAGCAGAACCAGTTTGGGGGGAGAGCCGTAGAAGATCCATACGCCCACCTCAATTTGTTCATCGAGGTGTGCGACACTGTGAAGAAGAATGGAGTCCCCCAGGACGTCATCAGGATGAGGTTATTTGCATTCTCCCTTAGAGACGGGGCAAGGTCTTGGTATGCTGGTTTGGATAAGAGTCAGATTGGGACATGGGGGGAACTTCGAGATGAATTCCTCACCAACTTCTTCCCACCAAGCCTGCTGCTGAAGAGGAAAGCTGCTATCACTACATTCAAACAGCTCTATGATGAGTCCCTACATGAAGCCTAGAAGAGGTACAAGGAGCTCCTGCGACTCTGCCCTGGACATGGAATCGATCTCGAGATGCAGGTTTGCCATTTCTATGAGGGTCTGATCCCACACATGAAGGAGATGGTGGATGCATCTGCTGGCGGGATCCTGATGAAGAAGAGTGGTGCAGAGAGTATGAGACTATTGGCAGACATGGCCCTGAACAGTCACCAGTGGCCAACTGAGAGACAGATGCCAGTCAAAGTAGTGGAGAAAAAGCTGGAGTTTGATGTGGTTGCTGAGGTGAAGAAGCACCGAGAAGAAATTGAGAAGCTGGGGACTGCTAAGGTTGTTGCTGTTACTACTGAGCCAAGCATGGCGACTGTTCTGATGGAGGCTGACTACATCAACTAGGGAGCAAGCAGTTCATCTGGAGCTGCGAATTCGGAGGTAAATTACATAGGTGGGGGTTATCACAATAACTACCGAGGTAATCAGGGGTATCACTATAACCATGGGACGGCCGAGATAGAGGGATCCTAGTCGAAACAGAAGCCCAGACTATGTGAGAAAGAGAACGAGAAGGAAGAAAGAAGAGTTGATCCAGTTGCTCTTATGTCTTTCCCATAGAGATTTGCAAAGAAAAGGGAGGATTCTAAATTCACTCGTTTTGTTGAAAATCTTAAAAATGTGAATATTAACATTCCTCTTGTGGAAGCTCTCAGGGAAATACCGGGATACATGAAGTTCCTCAGGAGGCTGATGAGCGAGAAGAAGCTGTTCATGGAGAACGAGACAGTAAGGATTCATGAGGAATGCAGCCTATTCCTACAAAAACAGATCCCGATCAAGAGGTCTTACCTTGGATACTTCTCGATACCTATCGAGATTGGAGGAAGAGAGTTTCAGAATGTGCTTTGTGACACTGGGGCAAGCATCAACCTGATGCCCTGGTCCATCTACAAGAAGTTGGAAATTGGGGCGATGAGAGCCACTACAATTACCCTCCAGATGGCGGACCGATCTGTGTCAAAGCCCAAAGGTATCGTAGAAGGTGTCCTAATTCGTGTTGGTCACCTTATTTTCCCTGCAGATTTCATTGTCCTTGAGACGAAGGAAGATGCCAACACTTCGATGATCCTGGGAAGAGAGTTCTTCGACACTGAAGAAGAGGAAAGGGGAGTGCAACTAGGTTACTACTACTGAAGAAGAGGAAGAAGATGACGAGACACCAGAGGAAGAAGAAGAAGCCATCCGGTGGGAACGAGGAAACGAGTCAGTGAATTTGGGAATTAAGCTGCCTCCTTCCGAGTATACCACCGTCATTCAAAACTGAAAAGTGTTCATGATTGCCTCAAGGGGTCGACGAGTCTGGACTCGACCGCCTTGGTGAGCTAAGCTGAGCTGGGTCGAGCCACGACGGTAAATAAGGCACTGAATGGGAGGTAACCCATTGTGTTTTAGTTTTCCTTAATTAATTTTGATTTATTTCTATTTTACTGCTTTTACTTGTTTTAGTGTCTTATGAAGAAAAAGAGAGAGAAAGTTTTGAGGTCTGTTTCGATCGAGGCAGAGCCTGCCGCGGTCGAGACAAAAAGCCGAGGCGTGGAATACTTCGACGGAGAAGGAGGTCGACAAGAAGGCTCCATCCCGATCAAGACAGAGTTCGCCACGGCCGAGATGGAGTGCCAACAGCCCAAAATCCACGCCGGTCAGAGTTGAAGAAAGAAGGATAAAAAGTTGGTGTCTGAGGCCAACAATTGAGGTACCATTTCAATCTCTGGATCTGATCGCCAAACTTATTCTCTCTACTTTTTGAATAAGTTTGGGGGGATGAAGATTTAAGGGTTTTGAAACTTATTATCAATCTTTTACTTGCTTTATTTTACATTTCTGTATGGGAAAATTCTTTAATAAAATGCGAGATTTTGGGAACTTGAGCATGATAACCCTAACAAGAATGCGAGATTAGAATTGATTGATTTTAGTTTGCGTTGATTGTGATAGTAGTCGAGTATGCCCATGAATGTGAATACTGCATGATTACTTGTTTTGATACTTGTGTTGGCATGATAGATAGATGATGATTTGATGTTTACTGTGGAAGAAAAATTGTCCTAAGTATGAGTTTTCGAGCGTGAATTTCGATTGTGAGTGTGTCTACAATTTTGAGTTTCTCTAGAACTTGCTCTGTTTCTTTTTCAAGACTGCTAGTGTGTACAGGTTTAGGAAGTGATTTTAGGCCATCTTTGTATAGCCTATTTTCCCATACACTGTCTAATTAAATGTTATACCTAGTCAGCCCTTTTGAGCCTATGATATTTTCTTTCTTTGCATATGAGTTGGAAATAAATAGGGGAATCAACTCTTGTCTATGAGAGTGGGTTGGGATTTTTTTAAGAAAGGATAAGATATTATTCGAAGGGTAAAAGTAAAAGATAAGGTTGGGCACTAGAAAAAAAAAAGAAAATTAAAAAAAAATGTGTTTAAACCTTATAAGCTCAAATGAATATTCGAAATTGTTTAAGAGCATAAAAGGATAAGTTGAAAAAAATAAATAAATAAATAAATAAAAGAGCCATGGGTTATGTTGAAAATCTAAGGAGTTGGGTAGACATTGATAGATAGTGGATTATGATTGATGAGGTGGACGCACTGAAATTGATTTTGAGTTACTTGGTCATATATTTCCCTACCCTTCCCAGAAGCCTACATTACAACCTTGAATAAAGTCCTTTCTGATCTTAGACTTGTGTGCACATATTTGCAGTGGAGATTTAGAATATTTGCAAGCCTATGGTAGAACTTGATTTGTATGACTTGTGTGCGATCTCATAATTATCATAAACACTTGAGTGAATGAGTGAAACACTTCCCATGCGAGTCTTCCATAGTTTACAGATTTTCTGATTCTTTCAAAAGTGTTGATGTCTTGTGGATTTTTTAATTTGAATATGATGAATCTTGTGAGGCATTGCAAACTGTGCAATACTCTTCTGCTTGAACTTTTGATTCTTTCTTTTGTTGATTGAGGACAATCAAGTGTTTAAGTTTGGGGGGTTTGATAAGCTTGTTTTTCTACTCTCTTATCGCATTGTTTTTCTCTTCTTTCATGAGTTTTTTGTTAGTTTTATTGAATAAATTGAGCATGAGGGTATAGTGGACGGTATTATGCTTGTGGTGGATGATTATGCAGGAAAAAGTGATGAAAAAGAGAAGAATTGGTCAAGAGATGAGGAAATCCGCCAAGAAGTAGCTGTCTGTTTCGACAGAGTTGGAAGACAACCCGGACGTGGTGGAAAAGACACGGCCCGGCCGTGGCAGCCTGTATCCCGGCCAAGACACGGAGTTCTGAAGCCCTAGTCTGCGCGTGATTGAAGATTTCAAAGGAGAAGATACCATATCAAGATGTGGACGGATTTTGGAGCCAACATACCATCCAAAGCCTTAGCACTACCACTATATAAACTTATAATTAGCTCAGATTTAAGCAGTCAACATCTTCAGTTATTAATTTTTCAGAGTTGTCTCTACTTTTGTTTTTGTCAGAATTCCTCTTTAATTTTTATTTAGTTTTAATGCAATCTTTATTTTTCCCTGCAATGTTTTTCTTTAATATGTTAGGCTAGAACCCTAAACGGGTTCTAGGGTTTCTCCATCTGTGATGCATGTTTTGATTCAATAATTCAAACTCTTTAAATTGGTTTAAATCCTATATTTTGTTTTAAGTCTATTCTCATCGAAGGATCGAGAGATGAAGATTGAGGTAGGTTACAGTTATTAATCGATTGACCGAGAGGCGAAGGTTAGTAATAGGAAGTTAGGATTTAATACTTTTGATTTTCTGTCCAACCAAGATGAATTCAATCGTAGGAAAAATCTAATCTTTATTGAAATCGATTAATTGGTGTGTTTGAAACTGAGAGGAGATAACCACTCGTTAGTAATTTAGGATTTAATTGCCCGACCAAGGAATTAATTCCACCATAATAGATTTTCCACCAAAAATATCTTTTCTAGGTTTGAATATTTGTTTCTTGCATGTTGATCAGATTGGTAGATTTCCCTAGAATCTGTGCTTTTTAATATTTGAATCTTCTCTCTTTGATTATTTGCTTTGAAAACCCAAAAACCCTGAAATTGATTTGCCCAAACAAAAGTTTTGAAAACTATATTCAGTACATGATTTTCCTTCGTAGCACTATCCCTGTGGGTTCAACAACCTCTGGGTTATTATAAATTTATTTGTTCTGTGCTATAATCTGTATGCAGGATTTTGCATCGATCAGAGAGCCTAAGTAACGTGCTCGTATATCCGCATCTTGGTTATTAGCAGTTCGTGTAGTACTGCCTGAGACTGGGTTTAGGTAACCATATCCGAGAAATAGGATGGGGACATTCCCTGAGGAGCTCAATGACATTCATCGTGCCAAAGTCCTGCAGGCTGATTAAGTTCGGGCACGAGTGATAAGGATTGAGTGGTACTACTCAGGAATAATAAGATATTAATTAATTGTAGATAAAGCTTGTCAGAAGCTCCGATTAATTAATTAATGTCCGGTAACCTTAAATATGGGGATTCTCAATTAATGCAGCACGTTCTCATAACGTGGTAATAAAGGGGTAGGTCAGTATTAATTTTGTGGTGAAAAAGAATTAATATTAATTAATTAATTAATTGTGTCCTAGGTTGTGTACATGGAAATTAATTAATTTATAGGCCCACTTTATTATTTGCATTAGGTCCCAGGACTGGCCCAAGTAATATATGATGAATTGAGCCCAGTAGCCTATTAGAGATAAAACCCTAGGTCTATAAATAGACCTCTCACTCTCTGAAACCCTAGCCACTTTTGTGATTATTCAAAATCATTCAAAACCCTAGATCAGAGAGAGAGAGGGCGGCGCATGCAGTAGAGGGAGGAGAAGGATTTTTTGACTCTGGCCTACTGATACAGATCTGTGGAATCCTCACCAGTAGCAGATCTGAACAGCATTGGGATACAGCCCTGAAGATCTTATCTGGAGAACAAGATTTTTCTTCCTCTTCTTTTTCTTTGTTTTTCGATTATCTAGAAATTGGATTTCGAATTTCTGTTTCCGCAGATTTAATTGAATCGCGTGGTTGAATTGAAAGTTGGATATTCAAACGCGAAAGATCGGATCAGACTCTATAGATTTACGGTAATCTCTTTATCCACGAATTAAATTCATAGGAGCATGCTAGGTTTTGTGAATTTTGATTATATGCAATATCTATAAATTGATCTGGTTCACTTGGGTTTTTGTGATTCGGTTCACTGAAAATCCCTACACTTTGGACAAAGAATTGGATCAGATGAAGAGAAACAAGCTACACCAATGGCTACAACATGTATGAATCTTTTTGCTTGATTCCATGTGAAACTATCAAGGACATGGAAGCAAGATTCAACAATATTGTAGCTGAGTTAAAGAAGTTGGGGAGAACGTATGAACTTCCTGGCATGAATTCTAAGATTCTCTCAAGACTTCCTAAGGAGGATTGGTTCGTCAAAGTAACCAGTCTAAAGGATAAAGATCTGTCAAAGACCAGCACCAAAGACGTGTTTGCTCAATTGGAAGCCCATTAATGGGATATCGCCCAGATCAATAAAAATGAAGCTATTCATGCTGCAATCAACATTGAAGAACCGATGGAAGGTGTCACATTCTTTGTAAAGAAAGATGGACAAAAATGGAAAATAAAGAAATCATTCCACTCAGATCGACCTGCTCAGTCCAGCTCAACCAAGGAGATTGCTTCCATCAGCGGATCTCAACTCAAGAATATGAATGATCCGTAAACGAGCTGGAGGAACAAATGAAGAGACTGCAAAGGTTGTTGCTGAAAGCAAAAGGGAAAAAGGAAAACTTCCAGCAAACAACAAGAATATCAAGAGAGCACCATGAACATGCTATGAGTGCAATTCCCCAGATCACCATCGAAGGCTGTCACTAAAGCCTTATTGAAAAGGACAGAACTACCAAAAATCCCAGATTATGACGACGAAAATTACTCATCAGAAGATGAAGAGGATGTTCTAATGGTGTTCTTGGCAGACATCAATGAAGAGTGGACAGGAGAATCAGCTCTAGTTGTCTCAGGAAACCAGGTAACAAACATTGTTTTGTCTATTGCGTCAATCTCTAATAATATGCATGACACTGCTGATTCTTGTAACTCAAAATCAGATGAGATAATTGTGGAATATTTGCTAAAAGAGTTTTCAAAAGTTCATGCATTAAAGGATATTCTAGTGAAAGAAAATTCCTCTCTGAAGTCTCAGCTTTCAAATTTCACCAGTGAGATTGATAAATCTAGGTCAGCAGACGAGGAACTTTTAAAGTTAAAAATCGAATTCTCCTCCTTGAATGATAAATTTAGTACTTTAAGACAGGAGAATGAAATCTTGAAAAATAATCACTCAGTGCAAAATGTATGTCAATGCAAATTTTCAAAAAGCACGAGAGATTTAGATGATATTCTAAGTGTCAAAAGAAGTTCGAAGAACTTTGCTGGAATAGGTTTTTATAGTGAGAAGTCTTGCATCGCTGAATCGAGTAAGACAAAGATATTTTTTTTTGTCTCAGCTACTGGGAAGATTCAGCAAACCGCTAGGAAAGACAAGAGGGAAAACCTCAAGCCAATTGCTCAGCAGAAATGCTGGCAGACTAATATCCCTCAGCTAACTGCTCAGCAAAGATTGAACTATCGTTCTGCTGAGAAAAAGCCACCAAAGTCAATGTATGTAACCCAGCAGACTGTTCCATCTGCTAGGAAGGTTCATACAAATCCTAGCAAGGCCGAGCAATCTACTGAGGTTGCAAGGAAGCCAGCATACACTCCAAGTAGAAGGAACACCTACTTGAGGCCAGTGTCTACATTAAAACACTTTCAAAAGACAGTGATGGCTCGACACACTACTACACAATCCTATGATTATTATCACAATTATGCCGAGAAGTGAAATGTGATAACAAGAGAAACATCAAAATCACGAAAGTCTGGATTCCCAAAGGAATAATCTAGAAAAGTAATCTTGTAGGACCCGTAATTGATCGGGTACCGAAAATATAACTTCTTTGATTTGCAGGAACAAGGTCTCGGAAGAAGAGTGTCAAGAAAACTCAAAGAATGGATCCTAGATAGTGGATGCTCGGTCAAATGACAGGAGATGAAGATATCTTCACAGAACTTCACAAGTTTTGAGGAGCCTCAGTCTCATTTGGTGACAACTCCAAGGCCAGAGTAATCTGAAGAGGGTGCATCGAGTAAAATGGAATGCGAATAGTCAATGTTAACCTCGTCGATAGCCTAAAGCACAATCTACTGAGCATCAGTCAACTAAGTGAAAGTGGATACATTGTTTCTTTCTTTGATACAGGTTGTGAAGTTGCTGACAGAACTACTGGAGAAGTAAAGCTCAGAGGAATCAGAAAAGGTGGACTCTACATTGCTGATTGGGAAAGCGGTCAACAAGCATCGTGCTTCATAGCATTTAACAAAGAAGAGACAAATTGGCTATGGCACAAAAGGCTAACGCATCTGAACTTTAGAACCATCAATTACATTGCCAAAAATAACATTGTTGCAGGTTTACCACAAGAAACCTTCAAGAAGGAAGGAATATGCAGAGCCTGTCAACAAGGAAAGCAAGACAAAGCGTCCTTCAATTCAAATCCGAAAAAGGCCACTTCAAACAGAATCCTTGAGCTACTGGGATTTATTCGGCCCTGTGACACCACCCACTGTAGGTAACAAACAATATACTTTAGTTCTTATTGATGACTATTCCAGGTACACATGGGTGAGGTTACTCAAAAGCAAGGACGAGGTGAAAACTATCCTTCTAGAGCTAATAATTAGAGTTCAAAACGATAAAGAGCTCACGGTTAAAACGATAAGATCCGACAATGGTACAGAACTTTGCAGTGTTGCATTGATGGATTTCTGCGCCAACGCTGGGATAGGACATGAAAGGTCTACTGCAAGAACACCCCAGTAGAACGGCCTAGCAGAAAGAAAGAACAGAACCTTAAAAGAAGTCGTGCGTACAATGCTTGCCGATACGAATCTAAGTCAAAGATACTTGGGAGAAGCTGCAATGAATGCTTGCTACACACAGAACCGAAGCGGGTTGAATCTTCGCTTCAACATGACTCCCTATGAAATATATCATGGTCGTAAGCCTTCCTTAGCTCATCTTCGTATTTTTGGTTCATCGTGTTATATCCATAATAATGGGAAATCAAAATTAAGTACTTTCTCTCCCAAAGCCGATAAAGGAGTGTTCCTAGGATATGGACATCCGTCTCACAAGGGATATAGAGTGCTTAATAAGACAACCAAACTTGTGGAAATAACATGCAATGTTATTTTTTATGAAGCTACTTTAGTATCTTTCACAGGCTCTCCACTATGGCAAGTCAAAGTAGCAGTCAACCCATGCATACCCCTGAACCTTCGTTAGGGTTTGGACTCAATCAAGATCGAGATCTTGTATTCTCTAATGTCGAACAGTAGAATACATCTCACTGTGGTCCAATCAATACTCCACCGTGCGTACTAGCATATCAAGTAATCAAGATAGATTACTTCTTTCCGACTATGTTGCAGCCTATACCGACAGACTTATCCTCATACACTATCTCGGTTGTGATAATATTTATATCTCACTAGGTCAAGTGATCATACTATCTTCTGCGATCTACAACACGCAGTATGATCGTCCCTATCGATGAGATAAGAGGATACTGTTGTTACTCGTATGTCAGTTTGTTAATAGATAGGAAATACCGTTGAATGTATACTCATCATAATAAATGCTTTCTGTGTACAAAACCCAACACCCATTCCAACCACCTTGCATGGTTTATTGTTACCCAGAAGAACACTCGAGTTCTCCTGCTCCTCGAACCCTTCAAGCTATGACTTATTTGGTGTCATGTGGAATGTACAACCTGAATCCAATATATATTCCCTCTCCGATCGCTCATTTAAAATTACCAATGCCTCTCCAGAGTCATATTCCTGCTCAGCAACAACTACATTCGCCTGTTGTTTTTGCTCCTGTTTCGTCTGCCTCTCTGGACAATCTCTTTTGATATGTCCCTTCTTTTGGCAGAGAAAGCACTTAACCTTTGGTTGCAATCCTGGCTTTGGCCTCGACCTCGAACTTGAATTTCCTCTGTTGAAATTCCTCATCTCCGGTCTTCCTCGAGCCACTCTAGCCACCAAACCTTCTCCATGAGAGTTCTCTCGCTCCTCAGTCTTCTCATTTAACTCCTTCGAACTTAGAGCAGACTGAACCTCATCCATGGTCAATGACTCTCTTCCATACATTAAGGCTTCCTTGAAATTCGAATAACTCTTTGGCAGCGCACTCAACAACATCAACGCCTGATTCTCATAACTTATTGCCACATCGATATTTGCCAGATCGAGGATCAACTTATTGAACTCGTCGAGCTGCTCATTGACCGATCTTCCCTCTTGCATCTTAAACTAATACAACGACTGTTTAAGATAGAGCCAATTCGCTAGGGACTTCTTCATATATAAGGATCCCGGTTTGGTCCATACTTCCGCTGCCGTTTTCTCCTTCGACACCTTCCTCAACACCGTGTCTCCGAGACTCAGAATCAGCGCACTATGTGCCTTCACTAGTGTTTCTCTCTTTTGTTGCTCTGTCATCGTGTCGGGTAACCCAGTCTCTCCCTTCAAGGCACCATCCAAGCCTTGATGTACAAACAACGCTTGCATCTTCAACTTCTACAAACCGAAATCATTCGATCCCGTGAAGCGCTCCACCTCAAACTTGGTTGAACCCATCGCAATCCTTCCACGTTCACCGCACCAATTTGTTGTGAATTGAAGCGATTGCAAACACAAATAACTAACAGAAAATAAAGAACACAATAATTTATGAGTGAGAACCTTATATAGCCTATTTCATTATATTAAAACCCTAAATAGCCACTTTTATTTATACATTCAAAAAATGGCCATATTCCAATAATACCCTTATTTTTATAATTAATCGCGAGAATTGATTCATGAATATGGCGGCGGCGGAATTCAAAGTTTGGTTTCTTATTTTTTATGTGACTTCTTATCAAATTAGAGAAAATTGATGTTGAAGAGGAAGGCTGTTCAAGGGTTCAAAAATTATAGAAGACGGCAGGTAAGTGAATTAATTTATCATTTAATATGCTTTCCGGTTTGTCTTTTTGTGTTCTAAGGTGTGACTACATTAAAATGTGAATTGTTTTCTTTAAATTATTGTTTGATATTTGAAAAACATGGGTGGAGGCTTAATCAATATAAAATATGATTTTATAAATTGTGTTCCACTGTTTGACCATTGTGTTTCTTCTTTGTTAAGCATGATATTACTCTCTAGTTCTTCTACAAGTCTTTTTTTTTATGTTATTCGAAAGGTGAAAAAAAAACTTTTATTTCGCGTAATGTCTGTCTTATTTTGGTGGGAGATGATGTTGAATGCGAAGGTGGCCCAGTAAATCAAGAATTATATTTTCTGCTAGATGTAAAAAAATTAAAATAAAAAATTCAGGGCATTGTAATTGCAATTATAGGTGTAGGTGTACAGCAATTGCATTATCGCATGACATATTATTCCCTTCACGTTGCACTTTTGAGTATTTTATCTCTTAATTTTTTCATGGATATTATGTAAGGTTTTTCGTTTGTGTGATTTCTTATTTTTTGTGCAGTTACGTATGTTTTTTAACCTGAGTTTATGTTCACCCGAGTAAATTATGTCAATTGAATGTTTAATGTGTATGAAGGGAAAAACTATCATCATCAAATAAGGTTTGCAAATTGATTCAAGAATCATGATTCGCCAATTCAACTCTTCAATTATGTTTACGGAAGGTGCCAGCCAAAGTCAAAGCGGAAGTGCTAGTTCGCAGATCCCAAATTTAAATGATTTTCCTGAGGGGAATGAAAATGATGAAGAACAAAATACTAATGTTGCTAGCAATGATGGAGACTATAGTAACAATGAAGGTGGTGGCATTATCGAATCAGATGAAGACGAAGAAACTGCTTTTGATGACCACTCATCTGATGATGATAACAATGACGGTGGTAATGCTGAATTGCTCAACTGTACAGTTGCAGATTTTACTGCATGGATTCGAAGCCAAGGAGGCATGAGTGCTTTCGTTTCAAGTCTCTTGCCTAACCACGCTCTACCTGAAGGGTATGATGCAACAAGTATTGATGAACAACGATTGAATAATTGGATGCTTCCAATGATCCCGGTAGATACATCTGAATCACCGGTGTTAAGAGATATGGGGGCCATAATTGATGAAGAACTAGCCAGTGGCTCTATATTTTTGGAAAAAAGAGGACTTGTACACTGCTGTAGCCCTTTGGCACATGGAGCACATAGCTGAATTTTGAGTTGTGCGTTCATCTACAACTCGAATAGAGTACCAATGTCGGCGTGCAAAGAGTTGCACATTCATGTTGCGTGCATCGTGCAGAAATGGTGGTTGGCTTGTGCACAAGTTCATGTCAGTTCATAGTTGTATTATGAACTTCAATAGCATGGGATATAGAAATGTTCAATCCAAAGCAGTGGCTGCTTACTTTGCCAGAAAGATCACTCGACATGGATCCATAATCAAGCCGCGTGATATTATGGCAGATTTGCAACAAACATTTGGAATTAAAGCGAGCTATACAATCGCACTTCGAGCTAGGAATGCTGCAATCTCAATGCTTTATGGTGATCAACAAGATTCTTTCGAGATGCTCCCTAAATACCTATCAGTGCTTGAGCAGTTTAATCCTGTAACTATTACTGATTTGGATATCGGTTTAGATGGTCGATTCCAACATTTGTTTGTCGCATTAGGGGTGTCGCGAGTTGCCTTCTCGTCATTATTAAGACAAGTTATTGTCGTAGATGCAACACATCTCAAAGGAAGGAACAAAGGCATTTTATTTGTTGCTGCTACTAAAGATGGCAACGAGCACATCTTCCCTCTTGCTATTGGTGTTGGTCCAATCGAGAATGACGACTCTTGGACTTGGTTTCTATCTAGATTGCGAGTTGCTTTTGGATGCAATGATCAATTGTTGATCGTTTCTGATAAACACATTAGCATTTCTAATGCTGTCAACAAAATATATCCCGGAACGGCACATGGAGTCTGCTATTACCATTTACAAAACAAACTAATAGGTTTTGGTCCTCCTATTGTCAAGTTGTACAAGCAGGCTGCATATGCTTACCGTTTCGCAGTTTATAAGCAGGCCATGGATCAAATTCAACAACATTGTCCTGCGGCATACAACAAGCACATAAATGTCGGACCTGATAGGTGGGCCGGATCACAATGTCGTGTTCGTAGGTACAGTTTCTTAACTTCAAATGCTGCCGAAGGTTTCAATGCAAGGATGCTAGACGCAAGGCGTTTGCCTGTGTGCTCCATCATCGAGTCCTTTAGATACATTCTTGAATAATGGTTTGATCAAAGACGGTCTACGACATATGCACGAAATGATAAGTTCACTAAAGAGGCAATGGAAAAGCTTGCTCCTTCGATCGAATTATCTCATTCATGCACAGTTGTTCCCACTTTGAATCTGCAATTCAAAGTCAACGATGGTAAGCGAACATGGAAGGTAGATCTGGAGGACCATTCTTGCGAGTGTTGTGAGTTTCAGTTGGACCTGATGTTGTGCCCTCATGCTATTCTTGCAATTCGGTATGGAATTAATACTTTAATGCAACTATACATTAATTAATATTTAAATTGTTATATTATGTACATTTTTTATTGGATTCTATAGGATGAAAGGAATGAATCCGTACAATTACATTGCTCCGTACTATACCACAACAAATTGGAGACAAGCATATGGCGAGATTGTCAACCCTCTTCCCCCACGGGCTGAGTGGATGGTTTCATCATAAACAGTAGCAACTAACATATTACCTCCAATTGTGAGTCGTCAAGCTGGGCGCCCGAGAAATACTTGTCGTCCTTCTGGTGCAGAAGCAGGACAATCATCCACAAGCAGACAACGAGCTCATAAACGGTGTAGTGTTTGTGGAGCTACAACACACACTAAGCCTCGGTGCCCGGAACGACTGTCAAATAATTAATTGCAACAATGTGCTTTTATATAGTATTGTTTAACTTTTCATCTTATAATAGATTATGCTTTCTTTTCATGACTAGTTTTACTCGATAATACATATTTTAATTTTGCTTCTATGATCATTTATATTTCATGTTTCGTTTATTTAGCAAGGAATTATTTTTCTAATTGCTTTTTAGTGTAATAATTTATTTGTGATTTATGTGGGTTTATGGTTGCAAATGTCTTATTCATGAAATCTCTCACTTCTGTATATGCTTTTAGAATAAAATATTATATTGCTTTTTGGGTACAACACTACATTTAATATCATTAAACTCTATGTCAATATGTTAATTTGTTACATTATTTTGCAATATTGTGGTTAAAATGCTTAACTCCTGGCAGCGATTTTGTCTCACTCTCTTTATGCCAAATTAGTTGATTTATTGACGGTCTCTTCTTTATGCTTATTTGAAGAAAAAATTATTGTAAACATTAGTGTTGCATTTATATTTTGCTTTCATTTGATTTGAAAAGTTATTGGAAATATTTTTTCGATTTTATACGGCCATACTCTATGTATTTTGAATCATTCATCATTTAATATTTTAATTTCATTATTTTATAAGGGTATTTATGGTAGTTGACATAATTTTGGCCAAACATTACACATATATATAGTGATGGCTATTAAAGGTCTTTATATAAGAAAAGTGGCTATTTTAAAATATTAACACATAATTTATAGTGGTTCGAGTTATGTTCTACGTTCACTCTTCAAGCCTCACGGTGATGATCTTATTATGGTGGAGAGAATACAAAGTATTGAACCAATTTCAATTAGTGGGGAGCAGGTATATATAATTCCTAGATACATAAGAAATATAAAACCTAGATATGCTAATATATATCTAAAATTAAATCTATCTCTGATAGATTTATATCTATCAAAATCTAATATTAATAAGGATAAATCTTGTCGAATAAGGAAACAAGATATACATCATATCTTTTCTATATCTATCTAACTCGAACTGCTTATCGAGTTCCTCAACCTACACGGCTCTACCCACTTCCGTCGACCTGCAGTCTCATAAACCCACTAACGAACTACTTTTCAAGATAGATATTGAGACTACTCCAATAATTTTATTATTATTTTTAATTTTTCTTTTATTTAAATTCATGAACTACTAGGTGTAGTCTTAAAGCCACTTTTTGGCGCCTCGGTTGATGGTTAGCTATACCCTATTCGAAATCGAAGTTCCCTCCTCTGTTAGTGAATTAGATGTGTGGCGGCGACTGAATGAGCCTTTACCTTATGTTTGGGCGTTTATAGTGAGTGGACATGAATTATTTTGATAATTGAATTGGGCCGGTTCGCAATCAATCCGAACATAAGTTTTATAAAAATAGGAATTTTATATTTTTAAATTTATTCTAATAATAAATTTATTTATGGATATATAATCGAATATTTTTACACTTAAAGTCGATTCAGTAAATTATATTAAATAATCAATTATGGGACGAAGATTTGAATAATTCATCTTATTATTAAGAAATATAATTAATTCATAACTCCAAAATTCATTCTCAATTCAAGAAGAACTTGAAAGAATCAAAGATCTCAATTTCATATCATCTATTAAGAATTGAATAATATTTAGGGTTTTCATTAAAAATATCTCTTTTAAATCATTAAGTTAATTTTTTATCTTGAATCAAGAATTCTCCTATTTTTAATAGTTATATTTGGGTTCAAATTCTTATTGATTTATAAAAATTTGATTGAGCAAGATTGACACAAAATAAAAGAGGCGTGCTCCGTACTCCAGTATGAATCCATTGTTAAATTTGCGCTCCGTTTCTTCTCCAAAATCTTTTCTTCCTCTCTAATTATTCTGCAATTCAATAATTCTTCCTCTCTAATTATTCCTCTATTCTATTTATTTCTTGCGGATTGGGATACTATTTGTTGTGTCCACGCTCACCTGCTGTCTGTCGAATTGCATCAACAACCAAGGTTGTCTCTGTGTAGTTAAGAAAAGATGATGATCAGAATTCGGAGCCGCGATGGGTTGGAGCGGGTCTCAATCGAAAACCCTCGCTCCACCGTCGCCGCACTCAAGTCCGAGATTGAGTCCCAACTTCGAGTGCCCGTTCACGCCCAGATTTTGTCCACTAATCAGAATTTGCTTCTGGCAAAAACCCAAGCCGATCTCACCCGGTTCACGGATATGATCGACCCGAATATAGGGTTGGCCTCCCTGAACATCGCCCATGGCTCCATTGTTTATCTTGCTTATGAGGGTGAGCGGAGGGTGGCGGGGCCAGCTTTTCAGCCGTCGGGGTCTTTCGGCAAGAAGATGACGATGGACGACTTGATTGCGAAGCAGATGAGGATCACGCGCCAGGAGAGCCCTCATTGCGAGCTCGCGTCGTTTGATCGTGATGCTGCGAATGCGTTC
Source organism: Plectranthus barbatus (assembly GCA_026898455.1). Taxonomy (NCBI): domain Eukaryota; kingdom Viridiplantae; phylum Streptophyta; class Magnoliopsida; order Lamiales; family Lamiaceae; genus Plectranthus; species Plectranthus barbatus. The sequence goes on from JAPKLW010000708.1 coordinate 329,091, forward strand.
CAACATTATGTGAATGAAAGCTTAGTTTTTGCTGTGAAGCGTGGGGGGTTTATGTATGGGACGGTGTCGGAGGAGGGAAAAGTGGAGGTCGATTTTATTTATGAGCCACCGCAGCAGGGGACGGAGGAAAAACTGATTCTTTTGAGGGATCCTGATGAGGAGAAGTCGGTTGAGGCCATAGCTTTAGGTTTGGGAATGAGGAAGGTGGGCTTTATATTTACGCAGACGGTTAGTCAGGATAAGAAGGATTATACTATGTCGAATTTTGAGGTGTTGCAGGCAGTGGAGCTGCAGTCAGAGGGGGATTTGAAAGAGTGGGTGACTGCTGTAGTTAAACTAGAGGTGAATGAGGATGGGGCAGGAGCTGTACATTTTGAGGCTTTTCAGATGAGTGATATGTGTGTTCGGTTGTTTAAAGAAGGCTGGTTTGAGCGAGACTTCCAAGAGGATATTGATCCCAAGTTGTCGAGGATGACCAAAGAGGTTGTGGTTGGAGGGAAAGACACCAAGGATGTGGATAATGATTTCTTCCTGTTGGTGGTTAAGATTTCTGATCACCAGGTCAGTTCGCATGTTAGTTTTAATATTTCCTGATGAACTTTTCTTTTGGTAATTGTTTTTGAAGCTACATTACTTAAGGTACTCAAATTCTTTAATGGTTAGCTAATGGAGCGTGCACCTCATAATCTCATATATTGTACTTCATGATTAATTGCATATGTATATTGTATGTTTTATTGCATTGGGGTTACATAGCTGTGAATCTCCTATGTAGCATAAATGACATTACCGTTACTTATTTAGGAGAGCTAGCCGTCAAATTAGATACTGATTTGTAGGATATTATAGTATTGTGTTGTTTTTTAGGGATTGGCTAGGGTTGAGTAACAGTTCTATGGATGAGACTTCTCACTGGCCCTTAGAAATCATATATTCGGAATTTTTTCTAAAACTAAGATATTTTGTTTAGTCTAATGGAGCCTCTCAATGACAAGCCCAGTAACCTTCAACCCGGCTTCTTTTTTCGCATCACTTGTACTTCAACCAAAATGAAATATTTTATTACTCCCTTTGCATTACGATATTTCCAAACTTGTAGTTATTCTTCTCTTGCTTCAATATGCTTTCCAAAATTCTTGTTATTCAAACCTTGCATCTATACACTTTTTAAAATTCTAGTTATTCTTCCTTTGCGCCAATGTACTCTTCTGAGTTCTTGTTATTCTTTCCTTGTTTCAGTGCTATTCAAAACTCAAGTAAATATATCACCATGAATATTGAAAAATTGTGGCTACATTTTGTTCTCTTTTTCTGAATGATTTTCTTCTGTAGTGCTACACAATTTTTCTCCCGAACAGAGTCATTCTCTGTAATATTTATAATTCATTATTTCGCTCCAAGTAATTTTAGTCGTCAAGTAACCATGAATAAACAATGTTGGCATGGTGTCAAAGTTAGAATCTTTTCCTACCAACTATTATAAAGAATAAAAAGCAATTATGGTGGAATATCGTTTCTTAGATACATGATGTCATAATTCGTAGAGAAACAATTGAACATTTTTGTCATTATTAGATCTTGAAATGAGAAGCAACAATTGACACAAACATTAATGTTCTCCACCAGTCTTAGGGGTGTGTGGTGGGGGCAATAGAATTAGGGGTTGGGATCCAAGGGGCGGGCACTCCCGTATCAATCTGGTACTTGTTATCATTGACCCCGTCAACCAAATCCGTTGGCATTGAAGAACTCAAACCAAGCGGTATCTTAGATTTGTTTTTTCATCATAGTATATCGGAGCACTTAACACTTGTAACTGACCCTCACAGATATTACTATTGACTCATACCCTCTTATTCTTAAGTAAATCCTCAAATGTTTCGTCATTGCTCATCTTCTCCGAACCAAATACTATAACCTACCTATTTGGACATATGACATGATCAAAACTTTCTCCTTTTGGCATCCATCAAGCTTATGTGAATCCTCTCATAAATTTACCTGTAGGAGAGTTATACCTTTGTCTGCTTTCCATTCTTTGAATTTTACATCATTCACAAATCTATTTTCACTGTAGCAAAAAAAATGATTACTGAAACGATTTTCAATAGGAGAAGCCTCCTTTAAAATCCTTTTTTTTTTTTTATCAATGCGTAGATTTTGCTAAAGACTTATGTGACTTCATGTACTATGCTTGTGCTATAGTTTGTTTTGTGTCATACGGAGTTGATCTTAGAAAATTGGACGAAGCTATCAGTTTCCCTTGCTTCATAATTGGAACTTAATGTGAATGAGTTGTTGGTTTGGTTTCATTTGGCTGTGATCTGTTATGTACTTTCACAGAATGTTGTTGCATTATTGCCGGAGCTGCTTTTGTGCACTTTCTGTACCAATTTCTTGGTACTTTGTATTATTCTGGTATATGGCCAAAGTTTCTAAACTTGCAGTTCGGTGCACTAAATCTTGATATGACCATGTTTCTTAGTTTTGCTTCGACCTCTTAATAGTTTTAAGTGTGAGTTTGATAACTGTTGAGTAGCATATTTTTGTTGAAGAATCACATCCCTTATTCATAAAATCTCTTTTATGATTTGGTCGGACCAAACTGTTTTAATATGATTTGGTCGGTTTAGTTTGGAAGAGTTATATGTCCATTTTGGTTTGGAAAACTTCAAACCTTATCAATTGGTTTGGTCGATACTTCAGTTTCGAATCAAGCCATACACAGTTTGTACAAGCTTCCTTCCCATCCCATTCCATGAGATTCTCTATGCAATATGTGCTTTCCTGTAACCCCGGGGTTTTTATGCTTATATTTTCTTGGGCTTAATCTGGAAGTGTTTTTCAATCACTTAAGGAAGCTCTTATGATAATGCAGGGTCCACTTTCGTCGATGTTTCCTATTGAGAACAGGTACACCCCGGTGACCATGAAGGCTTTAAAGAGCCATATGGATCGCACAAGGAATCTCTCCTTCGTGAAGCGGATCTCGGATTTCCATCTGCTTTTGTTGCTTGCGCGGTTTCTAGACGTGAACTCTGATCTCCCAGCATTGGCAGGGTGTGTACAGGCACAAGCTACAGTACCTGAAGGATACCAGCTCTTAATCGAGTCCTTGGCCACTGCGTCTTGAACCCACCCTGGCTCGATTCGAGTCGAGCAGCTGTATAACTTCAAATTAAACCTTAGTGCTTTCATTGGGTTGTGGTGGTTATGATTTGGTGCCTAATGTATTAGATCAGATGCTTATCCATTCCTTCCATCTCTCTCCTCACTGCTGAAAATTGTGAATTCCAACCAAAATAGAATTGTGAATTACCTGTATAATATATTAAAAGAGTTGCAGCTTTTTTCTTCAAATTTTTTGAAAAAACAAGAACATATTAAAAAAATATAAAATAAATTAATATTTTTTTATAATTATTAAATTATAGTTAAAATATCTCAATATATATAATATATTGTGAGCAAGTTGATATGAAATGTGTTTTTTAAAGAATTAATAGACTTTAATTTTATTTAAAATTTATTTCTTAAATTTATAATCAATAATAATTTAGTTTTACAAAATTATTAAAACATTGCATAAATGCAATTATTCAGCAAATTAACTTTAGAATTTTTAAATTGCAAAAATTATTTGAAACAAACGACAAAACAAACATGTTTGCAATGTAATTTGGATAATGAAATTCTCATTTTATTATATTAATTTCTAAACTCATATTATTTTTCAGGAATTAATGTATTTTAATTTATAATATTTATTTTATTTTACAAGAACCTAACATTTTTAATTTTATAATTTTGTAAGCACTATGTTATGTTTGTAAAGTTGACAAATGTTAGGAGTGTAAATTCAAATACTTTTATTTTGAGTACAACTCTGAATAAATAATATATGTGGTGATAATATATTAGATAAGTTTAGTATTTTTGATAGATTTTTATACAGGGTAGTGATTAGGTGATAATAGGATTTTCCGTGCTAAATGAGAAAAAATCTGAGCCATTAAATATTGCAATCGACGGCTCAAATTAAACAAATCTCGTCCAATTTTCGGTGCATTTTTTGCAAATACTCAATGCATAAAAGGGTAAAAATGTGAAAAATATATATTAGAAAATTTCATTTCGTACAGTTCATAAAACATAATATGCATACATTCAATGTAAAAAATGTAATAATTTGGGTATAAAACTGCGGCATATAATCAATTCAAAAAATGCACTCAATATGAATAAAAAAATGCATACGCTTTATAATAAAAATGCATCCTATTCAAGTTAAGAATGCATCATTTCATCCGAAAAAATGCAGACATTTGGGAACATTTTTTATGCGTAATTGATGCATTTTTTATCCTGAACGTAAATATAATGAACATATATCATTATCAGCTGAATATAAACTTATGATTTTCGTGCGAATCTTTTAAATTTAACATATTTAATATGGATATCATATGAATCATCGTAAAAATACGTTTAATTTGATATATGATTCGTAAAAAATAGATTTGAATTAAGAAAGATATAATCGTTTGATTATAATGGGATGAAAGAGAAAATTAGGAGAGAGAATGTTTTAATATAAAGATAGAGAAGACGATTATTCAAACTTTAAGACTAAATTAGCAAGATACCCTAATTACCTTATTTATTCAATAAATCTTGAATTATCACAACCATTGGATCAACAAAATAGATGATCCAGATTCTTTCTCATTTAGCATGGGAAAAACTATTATTCTATGATCACCACTCTTTTTATACAATATGTAACTAGTATTGTTTTAAGCGAACTACTATAATATATTCACTGAAACATAAATTATTATTCAATAAAATATATAATATTATTACCATAATACTTTAAATTAAATTATTTGTAAATTATTTTGAAGAACATTTAATTGCGCAACGTGCACGGTATAAATCTAGTTAGATGAAAAACTGGTCACAAAATCAGAGCTTTTGCCAATGTTCTTCTCCTGCCGTTATATTTTTTTTTCCTATAAATAACGATGTTTTATCATTTGGAAAGTATCAAGACCTGAGTTTTTTTACAACGAAACTGTCAGATGGGTGGGCAATCCATACTAGTAATCATAGGCTTTAAAATCTCAATTTTGCAAGATTTTATGGGTTTGTTCTGACCATGGAGCATAGTGATTAAATGTTTTATCTTAAACCAGTTGATCATGGATTTGGAGTAATATTGAGAATGTTACATCCTATTTAAATAATGTACTTTAATTTCAAGTATCTATGGAGACTTGATTATTAGCTCTCACCACTGAGTCTTATGCAGTGAAAGAAAAGCTGATATAAAGAGAGAAAGCATTCTGTAATTGTATT
>JAPKLW010000708.1:334461-380746 GCA_026898455.1 Plectranthus barbatus
GTTTATTCCTTCATTCACAGCGTGATCATCCTGCTCAGCTGGTGAATTATCGTGCGTGTCATTGGCACGTGCTGTTGTATCAATTGAGCTAACATGCAGTAAACCAGAAAGATCAAAATGAGTTTGCGGTTTCAACCCAGATTAAATCTTCTCTTTCCTAATGGTATTTCATTTGATGTTTCACTGTCTCAAAAATTAATTTTAATTAATATTTTTATAAAAAAATTAAATATAATATAAAAATATTCAAATTGATTTTTTAAAAAAAAACAAAATTTTATATGAAAACAAATTATAGTTATGAATTAATCAATTTTAATAAACCAATTTAAGTTAATTACTAAAAAAAATATTATATACCTTAATTGGATGAAATGAACTCTACCATTGAGAAACCATTGCACCTCACAAACTACATCAAGAAGCTTCACGATGACTTTCGTTTGGATCAAGATTTCTCACTCTTCCCATATCATTCACCATCACGATGACCCCCAGCGACAGGTTTTGGAAAGGTAACCCCGCCATTTGCCATCACCGGGATATGTTAGATATCATGAAGAGAACCCCACCGCATGTTATTGAGGATGATTTCTCGGTGAATATTGCAGAGTTTCAAAATTATGAATTTAATTACATTCGTTATTTGTCAAAAAAAATTATAATTACTCCCTCCCTTGACCCTTCCCATTATTTGTTCCGAGTTACTATTTTAGGTTGTTTTAATTATATGATCTAATTTCTATATTTAGTATTGTTTTTCTTTAGTAATTTACAATTACACCCCAGCATAATTTTGAAAAAGAGAATATTCAATGTAATATTATGAAAATGAGAGGTTAATAAATAATTTAAATAAGAGTAATGTTGTAAATTTAGTTTAAATATTAAATAATTTTTTATAAATGTACACGATTAAATTGGAGCATATAATCGGATCAGAGAGAATATAAGTTGATTATATCAAATTTTCTTTTCAGATTAAAAGTAATACGATACTTGAGTTTGTGACTTAAATCTATAGTAGCATAGTACTTGTGCGACGTGCAAAAAATATATTTTATTATGATTAATTTATTGATTTATAATAATAATTATTAGTACATTGATATAAAATCATGATAAATAGAAAAAATGATATAATATAATGAGTTATAAAAACATAATGTATTTTATATATTTTGAAATACTTACTTATATAGGAAAATTAGGAGTATATAATAATGAATCTTAAATATATCTCATAATTAAATTTAAATCTTTATTTAACCTAAATTGAAAATCATTAAAAAATTTATTAGAAATGTGAGAGAAATAGTTATATTGAAGAAGAGAATATTTTTATTTAATTTTCGGATAGCATAACCAAATATATTGAGAAAGATGTATATTAACGCTGATTATATTGAATTATAAATAAGTAGTCTTATATTTTATTTAATTTTATATTTGTTGGGACTGTGATCTAAACAAACTTAACCCACGTCATTAAAGATATGAAATTGGGCTAAGACCCAAATCTTAGCCCAATACTGGACTATCACGGAGTATACGGAATTCCAAAAGGAATACATTGAATTCAGACCAAACTCAGGAGGAGGTCCCGGTAGACAGGTCGGCCCAGAGGTCCACACCGACCTGGTCCCAAAACGTACTCCCTGAAAACAGGTCAGTAAATGAGCAATCCACTCACAAACAACCTCCAAGGAGTTCACCAAGAAGAAACTCTCTTAACCAGGGAGATCGGCTAGGGAGCTTGGAACCGTAAGGCAGTGGAGGATTTGGGCTCCAATGGCTTAGACTTGGCAGTTGCAGAAATAAAACTCAAGACTCGCCATAGTGATTATAACCTCTCTTAAAAATACGGAGGAGGCGATTGCTAGGGTTAGGGATTTTATCATGTATTTTAGGCCCCTATCATCTACAAATAGGGGATACCCTTTTTCTTTTAGGGGATTCATGTCCTTTCATCTTTACACGCTTATTCTAGCTTAGGTGACACTTAGCCGAATTGCTGGCATAGGACATTCATACTTGTATTGCTACTTTATTGAATAAATTCACGGTCCTATTATTTATCTTTTTTCTTTGGTGTACTTTTACAATTCTCGTATTATCTACTATTAGATTGTTTTTATTATGTTCATATTGCATTGTCTTTCGGTTATTTTCTATTGAATTTCTTGCGTCTCATATCCGTTTCATCTTGAACCTCAACAATATTATAGATTTTGATTTGATTTATTTTAAATTTATATAACTTGATTAATACAAAAATAAAGAAAGGCATAAATTATAGTGTGGTTACGATAGTGTATAGATGGTTATTAGATCACCATATTTTAACATTAATAATATTTTCCACATTATTAAAATAACTATATTTTTCATATATGTCCTACCATTATATTTTAATATTATATATATATATATATATATATATATATATATATATATATATATATTGTCACACCCAATTTATTAACAAGACATAAATCAAGGAAATGAGATACGTCGAACGCGAGAAATACATTTGGAATATTAATTTAGAAGAAAAAACAAACAATTCAAGATATGAATGGATACAAACATATCCTAAATGTAGCAAAAGGTGCCTCCTTAAGAAGGGATCTTGACTTCTCAAGAGCAAATATCAGAATATTCAAGTTTAACCATCGATCAAAAGGCTATCAAAAGACAAAAAGTTTTAGCAGCGAAAAATTATCAATGAAGTATGTATATGAAGATACATACTCCAACATCTAACTTTTACAAAAAGAAGTCTTCAGCTCCACCTCGACTAGTGCCTCGTACCTTACTCCAAAAGCTTCTTTTAACCTGTGCATTTTAGAAATAATGCAAGGGGCTAAGTACAAATTGTACATAGTGAACACATGCCCGAAAACATACATATATATTTTTGTCATGCCTTTTTAATTTGGTCGCACATAGGGTTTTAAGTTTGAAATCCTCCAATGACACCAAAACATTTTATGAATAAGCATGCTCCTTTTTACATAGTTAAACTATTAGCAAATAATTATGTGACTGGGAGGTGGCCTCCTACCACAATCACGATGCTAGTCCGAGAAGGGCATGACCCCTAACATATCAGCATCATAGTGCACTAACCCATGGTATCTTTTTCACTACCTGGATATGATCGTTAAGACTCACAATACGCGGAGTCAACATCCACGTTGAATACGTTTGATATTCTTCTCTAAGTGGGGTTTCCCCACAGAGAGGACACATAGCAAACATAAAATAGTAGGCATTGACAAAACAGTTTAAAACAAAACATTTCATTTCATGCTTGATATACTTTGAAAAGAAAACATCATTTTATATTTTAATTTGACCCACTATATAGGGGTAAGAGAAAAGCCCACCTTGAGTAGGTGCGGTTATGCGGTTGATTAATCTAGTAATTGATCTTCCTCTTTCCCTCTCCTGCAATATAAGGAATAAATGAATTCATAGAGGATAATGGATCGAGAAATCCATAACTTGGTACATTAAGGGTTCTAGAATCTTAATCAATCATAGATTTTTGAAATCTTGAGCCATCGGATAAGAGGATGTGAAAGAATTATTTGATCAATTTGGTTCGACGAACATGGAGGTCAAACATTATTTGTAAGGCTCTTGATTCAATATTGAGCATTCATTCAAGAAATATGGATCGTAGTTCAATTTTATTGAACAAAAGAAATGACTTTGTCAAGTGACTAAGCACTTCTTCAAGGGCTTAAGATTGAAAGAAGATTCATAACCTGAATTAACGTATCTTGGCTTGAGGGTGTGAGAACTCGTTAAGTGGTTTCAAGTCATGTTAAGAACACAATAAAAGGATTTAAAGTTCGGATGCAAATCAAATTTCAATGTTCGAAGTTTAACAAGTTCAATTTTCTAAACAAGTGTGAGACGTCATCATATGGCTCAATGTCTCATCACAGACTGTGATTGAAAGAAGTTAGATAATCAATTAAGAATCGATTTGTAATTGATTTGACGGTTTTATAACTCATCAATAGGTTTCAAAGTCGTTTCAATGAAAGTAATCGAGAAGATTTCTAGATCTTAGGCATAAATCGAGTTTCAATAATATTTCAAAGTCAAGGTTTAACTAGTTTGATTTAACAATCGACTTCAAAGAAAGTTTGAGTTACAAAAGTTCGATTGAGTAATCGGAGTTATTTTTAATTGAAAAGATTTTTAGAGGGGTCATGGAAGATAACGCCTCTTTGTCTATCGATACAAAGGATATCAAACGAAACAGCCATTAGAATTGATCGAATGAAGAATTTAGGTTTTACAGAATGTCATTTGAATTGATCGGTTTAAAGGATGTCAAAAAATATGGATGATAGGTCAAATCGATCGAAGAATGAAAATTACAAATTTAGAAATTTGCGTCTGTGTCGACCGACACAGGGGGTGTCGATTGACACGGACGTGTCGACAGAATTGTGTGTCGACCAATGCACACATCGACCAATATGCATTTGTGTTGATCAACATGAAATGCGTCGACCGAAACCTTGTGTGTCTACCAACATGGAAGTCATGTCGAATGAATTGAGCTTGTGTGTCAACCGATGTGGGACTCGTGTCGATCGATACAAGTGATGGACACCAAAAATTATGAATGGAACGATTGTGTCAATCAACATGGGTGTGTGTCGATCGACATGCTCTGTGTCAATCGACACCACGCATGTCGACCGATACAGAGGCATTTTGCGTTCGTCGGATTTTGTGGTTTTTGGCTCAAATGGTTATTAGGGCTCGTCCAATTGATTTCTCAAAACACCAAATGATTTTCTAATAAATATAACGAGTCTAGACATGATTTTAAACATCAAAACATGTTGGAATCGAAATAAAACCTCAATATTTTCAAATAGGGAAAATATATCAAACATGCTCCAAAATCACCACAACTCGATTCCTAGGTCGATATATAGCTTCTAGGCTCATAATAGAACATGCTAAAGATGCATACGTACTCATAAACTCAAGATCAAGCCTAGATCACAACATTTCGAACTAGGGCAAAAATAGTAAACATGCTCAAACTAAAGATATAACTAATGAGGGGTTCGATTTATACCTTCTTGATGTTTGTAGAGTTTCGAGAGCTTGATCAACACTCCCCTAGCTTGATTTTGACCTCTAAATCATGGAGAATGAAATAAAGAGTGTTGGAAATGGAAATAATGAGGTAAGAGGAGTTCAAAAATGTATATGTTACATCTAAAAACAATTCGCCAGAGCTTCGCCGCCATGTCTACGGCCAATTTGCGGGGATCCAATTGTCATTGGGCTGGGCAAAACCATTTGGTGGGGCACATCATGCGCGGACATGTCCTGATCACCTTCATCCTCGTCTTCTCCTTCTTCCTTTGTTTCACCATTTTCATTTCCTTCTTCTTACTCAGCCTCATCATCAGTCCCTTCTTCTTCCTCGGGGTCGATGTACTGGCTCCCGAATCTATCCTGCATTTCCCTCTTCCACGCTGCTGGTATAGGACGGTCCAGGTTGGGATTCTGGGAATCCTTAGAGTCATCGCCGTCAGGGTAGGCGGGGTAGTGGCTAGCGTCCAAGTCCTCGTCACTAGGCCCATATGAGGAATCCTCATCAGGGCCCTTTTCATCAGTTTCACAATTGGACATATCGATCAAGGTACGGGAGGATCTTGTAGGATTTGAGTCTACAATAGACAACGTGAGTTGTCATTTATTTCTTTAGCCGTTTGGATCATTCTTAGGGTATCTAAACAAATCAGATTGAATAAACCCTATGCATGCTCCTAATATTTAATTGCAAAGGATGGGTTTAAAGGAATACCTAAACTCCAACGATTGATCTACAGATCTAGATCAGAGACAACGACGAAGGAGTAGATCTGGATGTGGGATCGATCAATGCTATCATGTTCCAACAGATCTGATAATCTGATATGTTTCCTTGCTCCTCGAAAATCTAGTTAGGATACGCTACCGAGTTGAATCAGAGATCCGGAGGAATCGATCACTTTCTCCCACTGATAGTCGTCGCCCCTCTCTCTCTTCTCACATAGTTGTGTGTGTTGTGTGTGTAGATCTAATAGAGAGGGGGCTTTTATAGTGCTAGGGTTTGTAATGCAAATAATAAAGTGAGCCCTCTTTATTAATTAATTCCATGTCCAACCCATAATATAATTAATTAATAAAACATTGTTTTAACCTTCACCACGGTAACAATGCTGACTCACCCCTCTATTACCACGTAATTTAGAACGGGTTGCATTAAACTTGAATGATCCACATATTTAAGGTTTTGGACATTCATTAATTAATTTGTTTTATGACAATTAGCCATAATTAATTAATTTCTTATTTCCTGAGTAGTACCACTCACTCCTTTTCACTTATGCCTGAATTAAATAATTCAACCTGCAGGGTTTAGCATAATGAACCTTGTGACCTCCTCAAGGAATGTCCCCATCCTAAAGCGGATATGATTACCTACATGTCCGGCCTAAGCAAGCCACACACAAACCACCACACCCAAGATGCAGGTATAAGAGTACATGAAAGACTCGCCACCCTAGCAAGCCAAAGTGTGGTCAGCTTATGTATGCCCCTTAGCCTTCCATTAGGTTTAAGATCATAACAAGTATCTAGAGATTTGGCTCATTCATATGCCAATTAGAATGACACATCTACTGTTGATCCCATCAATACATAAAGATGTACCGACACATCAAGCTGCTAGGATAAGCTCACTTATAAACTGATGTGCCGCAGCCTAAACCGACAGCCTATCCAGGGACTGTCTCAGCTGTGATACTGTTTATATTTCTCAAGGTCAAACGATTCATATGATCCTCTGTGATCTCCTACACACCATATGATCATCCCTATAGTCGAGATAATAGGATATTATAGTTCGATCGTATGTTTGTTATGTTAGATAGCGATTATGTTGATGTAACACATTTATGAAGACCAGTGTATCAAACGAACACACTTAATCATAAATGCTTTTAGTATACGATCCCAATAATCTCCCACTTATACTCAAAGCATAACACCATTGCTTTATCAGAGTATTAAGTGTGTCTATATCAGATGTAGCTAATTTACACGTTTATCGATTCTACCTTCAGATCCAGACTATGAGCGTGACCCTCATAAGTCTTCTGAAGCAGACGTCGTGTAAATAAATCTGCTAGACCTTCATATCAATCTCTCCCACTTTATACACATTGCCTCTTATCACGATTTCTCGTATGATGTGGTACTACATATTCTATGTGTCTCACCACCTTGTGAGTCTTGTGTGCTCTTGAGTTTGTCATTGCACCAACATGATCACAATACCTAGTGATTCTATTAGGCAAACTCAAAACACACACCTCTAGAGGACAACACCGGAGTTATACTACTTCTTGCGAAGCTAATGAAGCTGTCACACACTCAGCCTTCATACCGAAATTCGCAACACACTTCTGTGTTAGATTCCTATAACTCCTCCTCCAAGGCTAACACATAGTTAGAGGTCAATTTCCTTCCTTATGATCCTCCTGGATATCCGATGTCATTCAACCCACATGGCATATTTATAAACCAATGTGTCAGTTCAGAGTCGAATCGATATCTGTTTACCATGCCTATAGCATTACAGATATCTAACTTCGTTCATTGCCATATAGAAAGACAACTATCCTTTCTTGGCATGAAGCGAATCACCACAGAATCAATTTAAGTGACTCGAGATACCTAAACATCCTTTCTTGTGTTCACACAAGACTTTAATCCAAAGGATATTCCAATATCTCATATGTCCTACTTCTGAAATTGTTCGGATAACCATCTCTTTATGCCTGACAATATCTCCACACCATTTCTGAATGTGAAAAATATCATCTACATAATGTGCAAGGAAAACCACGCTTCCGCTGACACATAACTGGTACATGAAGCTCTCATTCTCGATATACAATATCAAAAACGTATGTTTCATGACCTTGAAGCTCCCTTAAGTTCATACTTGAACTTCCTTGGCTTCTAGACAAGATGATGCTCATCTTACGGCACATAAACTTATCTGGTTGTTGCATATATATGTCATCACCTTTTATTAAGGTACTCGTTTGTGAAAACACGGATGACGTCATCTATCTTCCAGATGCTTAGGTTCATATGTGCTGTTACGGACAAAGAATTCGAATGGGTTTAATAGTTGCAACCAGTGAGAAGGTCTTGTTATGAAACATACTTTGCTCACATACCTAGACTCTTGAAGTATACTAGGTTACCATTCTAACATATCTTTACCTGTATATCAATCAGTTGCCTATAGCTGGAAAGCTATTTGGTAACACTGATCTTGATATACAACCATAACTGTTATTGATTCATTTCTGAATCCATGACTTGACATTATTAAATTGCATCGTTTGTCTTAACAGCTTCGTTGCGCAATAAGGGATTAGTATAACATTGTTCGTCAACTGAGAATAAGTCTGAAGACTATTTCCCACAAACCAGTGTTGTTAAGCCTGTTAAGGCAACCTCCCACTGCAACGATGCTCCTTTTATCTTGTCAGTTATTGGTGCATTAATTTGCGGTTTACCACCTTACACGGGCGATCGTGCAATTGGTACCATACCTATCAAGGTATGCTCAATATATCACGGGGTATTTCCTGATGGATTTGAATTGTCTTCTCCAAATCATTGGGGAACGATCTTACATTTAGATCTGTGGTTTCTTCCTATACAACTTGCTTGTATTTAGGATACATAAAGAAACCACCTTTTTTCGTATACTTGGGATAGCCCACAAAACAGAATTAGCTTAAAGCCTTTCTTCCAACCAATCAGCTTCCTTCATCAGCTTAAAAGCCGAACTACCCATCATTGCCTTTTGACAAAGTCAAGATCCAATAGGGTATTTGGAACTGATTTAGAAGACACTGGATTAAGCAGACACATTACTGCTTCTTGGCGCACTTCCCAAAAACAAAAAATGGCAAAGCTGGCATAACTTATCAATTTTAAAGAACCTTATTTATTTAGTTCTTCCTACACCATCCCTTTTCGAGAGATAACAGGTGCAGTCAACTGGGATACAATCCCTTTGCTCTGCCATATACTGTAAAACCCATCACTTGAGATACACACCATTATGAAAGCACCATAATGTTTTTACGGTGTTGTTTAACTTTTTCTCTACCTTAGTCTTAAACGCTCTTGATTAAAGCAAGAGACTAAGACTTGTAGTGAATTAGATAAACATATCCATATCTTAAGTGATACAATATCAATGCATATTTAAGGCAACTGCGGAAGTAGACTCAACACAGAGCAAACACGAAATAACTTCTAGAGATACAATCGCCTATTAAAAGGCCTGGTTATCACCTTATACCTCTAAGTAGTGCTTATAAGTACCATTCTTAGGAATACCTGGATAAGATCCATAATCCCATGAATTACTTAAAACTACTAAGACTGATGTAACCTTATCTCTAGTGAGATTACTTAATATGCCATATATCACTGTCGGTTTATGTAAATAAGTACTGAAGAGAAACATCCATTTAATCATAATGGAAAACACTCTTATTTATCATGACAGAATAACTCTATCATAAATAACTGATAATCCATAGTAACATAAATGAAAATGAGTTTTATAAGAGCGCAACCTAGCCGCGCAGGAGACCTAAGGTTGTTTCTCTGCACCGCCGCCGCTCTTCCGCCATGCAGCCACCGATGCCGCCATCTTCCGGCGAAAGGACTGAGGCTGAATTGTAAAGATGTTGAAACTGTCGTGTTCTTCGTTCTCTGTTTCTTCGTTCTTCCAGATCTCAATTTTTACAGATTTGAAAAAATAAAGAAAATACAAAACAGATCTAGATCTATTACATGATTTTCCCTATCAAATCTAACCATGGATTTTCTCATGTTGAAAAACAAATCCAAAAACGAGAAGGCCACTAGAACAAAAACATCCACGAAAATTAAATCCATCCACAATAAATATAAATATACATATTTATTCAATCTTAATTTATTTGAGACAGAGCCTAAAAATCCAAACCTGACTCTGATACCAATTGTAGGATTTGAGTCTACAATAGATAACGTGAGTTGTCATTTATTTCTTTAGTCGTATGGATCATTCTTAGGGTATCAAAACAAATCAGATTGAATAAACCCTACGCATGCTCCTAATATTTAATTGCAAAGGATGGGTTTAAAGGAATACCTCAACTCCAATGATTGATCTACAGATCTAGATCGGAGATAACGACGAAGGAGTAGATCTAGATGTGGGATCGATCAAATCTATCTTGTTCCAACAGATATGATCTTCTGATCTGTTCCCTTGCTCCTCGGAAATCTGGTGAGGATACGCTACCGAGTTGAATTAGAGACCCGGAGGAATCGATCACTTCCTCTCGCTGATAGTCGTTTCCCCTCTCTCTCTTCTCACATAGTTGTGTGTATTGTGTGGGTAGATCTTATAGAGGGGGCTTTTATAGTGCTAGGGTTTGCAAAACCCTTACCCTAATGGGCTCTGAGCATCATGTGGGCCAGACCAGGGACCAAATGCAAATAATAAAGTGGGCCCTCTTTATTAATTAATTCCATGTCCAACCCAGAACATAATTAGTTAATAAAACATTGTTTTAACCTTCACCACGGTAACAATGCTGACTCGCCCCTCTATTACCACATAATTTGGAACGAGTTGCATTAAACTTGAATGATCCACATATTTAAGGTTTTGGACATTCATTAATTGATTTGGCTTATGGAAATTAGCCATAATTAATTAATTTCTTATTTCCTGAGTAGTACCACTCACTCCTTTCCACTTATGCCTGAATTAAATAATTCAACCTGCAGGGTTTAGCATAATGAACCTTGTGACCTCCTCAGGGAATGTCCCCATCCTAAAGCAGATATGATTAACTACATGTCCGGCCTAAGCAAGCCACACACAAACCGCCACACCCAAGATGCAGGTATAACAGTACATGAAAGACTCGCCACCCTAACAAGACAAAGTGTGGTCAACTTATGTATGCCCCTTAGCCTTCAATTATGTTTAAGATCATAACAAGTATCTAGAGATCTGGCTCATTCATATGTCAATTAGAGTGGCACATCTCACTGTTGATCCCATCAATATATAAAGATGTACCGACACATCAAGTAGCTAGGATAAGCACACTTATAAACTGATGTGCAATAGCCTAAACCAACAACCTATCCAGGGACTGTCTCAACCGTGATACTATTTATATCTCGCTAGGTCAAACAATTCATATGATCCTCTGTGATCTCCTACACACCATATGATCATCCCTATAGGCGAGATAATAGGATATTATAGTTCGTATCGTATGTTTGTTATGTCAAATAGCGACTATGTTGATGTAACACATTTATGAAGACCAGTGTATCAAGCGAACACACTTAATCATAAATGCTTTTAGTATACAATCGCAAAAGATCTAGCCTCATCATCATGAGTCTGAGGTGGGTTACTAAAAGTCGCACGATGGCGGCGAATGAGGGAGATAAACCCTTTCAGATTCGATTCGTCAGTCGGGGAGTCATCCAGGAAGTTGACTTAAATGTCCTGCACCCAAGGTTGCCACTGAGGGGGCATCAGTTCTGCTAGACGGCGAACTCCTTTGGTTCGGGTCACACCATAGGGGTGAGCATCAGTCCAGAATTCGTGGAAGTTAGTGAGGAAATGATTCAATGTGTCCCCGTGGCAGATTTGGTAACTAAGGAAGTAGCTAACTCGTCTTTCCCCTAAGGCGTTACGGGGTAGAGACTTGATAAACACTAATTTTGTGCATTTTGCTGATGTCAATCTGCTAACTATTTCCCTAGATTATATCGTTAAGTGATATTTTTGTGCCGTTTTCATATTCTTTTAGAAAATATTACGTTTTGTTTGGTTTTGGGTTGTTTATGCAGGTTTCACGCACAATTGAGCCATTTAAAGGATATGACTGAGTACCATGGAGCCAATCGATGTTCGTTTGCATCAGGAAGAGGAAGAAATGAGAAAAGACCGAACCCAAATACCTTTTAGGCCAAAATTCAATGGAAACCCGTACCAAAAGAAGTTGATGTTCAAAGAAGTAGTCACAAATTCCTCCACACATGGAACTCAAGCTAATGGAGCATAGCAATAGATAGAATTTTGAGTTAGCTTTCCCATGCAACTGGAATCGGGTCAATTGCCGTTTATGCTTCTGGGTCGCCGTTTTTGTAATTTTCACCATTTTTCGATCGAAACACGAACGGCGACCCATGCGCGAACACGACAATTTGGTTTTATGGGTTGCCGATCGTGTAAAAACTGACGAATTTTTATACAAATCCCATATCCTTTTGGGTTTGAAGAAGATAGATATAAATAGAGGTTCCCAAGGTGTAAAAACGACCCTTCACCCTTATTTTCGCACATCAAGAGTTAGAGAGAGCAAGAACGGAGCAGATTTTTGAAGAACAAAGATTGAGGACTTGGGATTGAAGACTACTGGTTTTTGGTTTCAATGTTTTCCATATTTTTGATTCTATTCTTCTCTGTTTTTATGGAACTTATCATGATTGACTAAGTCCTCTGTGGTAACTAGGGTTTGAAACTTGATGAATTTTATGTACATGCTTATTTAATTCAATTTTCCCTTTCCATTCGCATTCTAATTATTCCTGGGTTTTGATTAATTGCTTGATATTGGCCATTGATGGCAATTTGATTGGTCTATCTTTGAACTGGAAGGTCTAGGTTTATCAATAGGTTGCAGGATAATTAGATTTAATAAATTAAATGTCCGGAAGGAATTTGAGTTATTAAAGGGTTTTAAAATCTGATGTTTAATCAAGAGTGGAAGTCCTCCCACGCATCCGGAAGGAGTCATTAGGTCTTTTATTTCCATGTTATGGTTTAGAGTTCGGAAGAATCACCTGATAACATAAATGCGATTAACTCATGTGTTTGGAGATTAAATTGGAATTGGATTGAAGAAATATTGCATAATTATTCATCATAGTGGATTCCCCTGGAATCCTGTTTTCTCTATATTTTCTAAACTCGATCTTTTTAATTGCCTTTTTAATTAATTACTTTTCAAAACTGCCTAGTTGAAATAAACCAACTCCTTTACCGATTTGTCTAGATAGTAGTAACGTATCTACGTTTTAGTGCTTGATTGTACTTCGAGCCTGCAATCCTTGAGTTTGATAAAATATTACTTGCCCTCTGCAGTGGTCTGTACACTTGCAGTTGATAGCGTATTTTTTAACACGCTAAAGCTGCAAGTGTACAGACCACTGCAGCTGGCAAGTAATAAATTATCGATCTCAAGGATTGCAGGCTCGAAATACAATCAAACACTAAAATGCAGATACCTTGCTACTATCTAGACACATCGGTAAAAGAGTTTTGTTTATTTAAGCTAGGCAATATTGAAACGCAATATTTAAAAAGATAAGTAAAAGAAAATGTTTTAGAAAATATGGAGAAAATAGAATTCCAGGGCAATCCACTATGATAAATAATTATGCAAACAGTTTACTCAATCCAATTCCAATTTAATTTCCAAACACATGGGTTAATCACGAATATGTTATCAGGCGATTCTCTCGAACTCTAAACCATAACATGGAAATAAAAATCCTAGTGACTCCTCTCAGACGTGCAGAAGGAATTCTATTCTTGATTAAAACCTAAGATTTTAAAACCTTTAATAACTCGAATTCCTCTCGGATATTTGATTTATCAAATCTAATTATCCTACAACTTATTGATAAAGCTAGACTTCTCAGTTCAAGAAATACCAATGAAATCACCATCAATGGCCAATATCAAGCAATAAATTTAAAACTCAGGACAATCACAATGCGTATGGAAAAGGAAAATCAAAATGCGTATGGAAAAGGAAAATCAAATTAAATAAACATTTACATAAAATTCATCAAGTTTCAAAACCTTAGAATCCAATATGGATTTAGCCAATCATGCTAAATTCCACAAAAACAAAGAAGTACAGAGTCATTAAATTGAAAAACACGGAAACCAAAACTCGAGGTCTTCAATCCCAAGTCTTCAATCTTCGTTCTTCAGATTCTGCTCCGTTCAAGCTTTCTCAAACTCTAAAAACTCTAAAATAATCAGGAAGGGTCGTTTTTTAGTCTTGGAAGCCTCTATTTATACTTATCTTCTCCCAAAAAGATATGGGATTTGGATCAATTTTCGCCCAAAAAGTCACGATCGACGACCCATAAAGCGATGATGGCGACCGCCAATCATGTGCCCGGGTTGCCATCTTTGAGCCACACCAAATTCTTGAGAAAATACGGAAACGGCGACCCAACTGCAATATCGGCGACCGCCGATTATGTATTTGGGTCGCCGTTCCTGTCACAAACCTTGCCCTTCTGCGCAGTCTCACGGTTTTGTCTATAACTTTCTCTCCCGAACTCCGATTGACCCGATTCCAGTTGCATAGGAAAGCTAACTAAAAAATATATCTATTTCCATGATCCATTAGCTTGAGTTCCATGTGTGGAGGAATTCGTGACTGCTTCTTTGAACATCAACTGCTTTCGGTACGGGTTTCCATTGAATTTTGGCCTAAAACATATTTGGGTTCAGTCTTTTCTCATTTCTTCCTCTTCCTGATGCAAACGAACATCGATTGCCTCCATGGTACTCAGTCATATCCTGTAAACGGCTCAATTGTGCGTGAAACCTGCATAAACAACCCAAAACCAAACCAATCGTAATATTTTCTAAAAGAATATGAAAATGGCACAAAAATATCACTTAACAATATAATCTAGGGCAAATAGTTAGCAGATTGACATCAGCAAAATGCACAAAATGAGTGTTTATCAAGACTTGCGGCGGGTGAAGATATGTTTGGCTATTTGCGAATAGGTAAAGTCAAAAGAGTCAGTGGTTTAGGCAGAAATAATAATAATAACCTGCACAATTAAAGTAGCGAATATAACGCGATTATGAAGGTAATAATTTTATGGTCAACTACGGCACATAAGAATCTTATCCTAATTACATGCTTATTTTAAGTCTTGGTAAAAGAAAGGTGGTCTAAAACATGCTCCTTAAAAGCGTCTAAGTTCTCTAATAAGGGCTTTACATAATTATAACTTACATAAAATTTTCATGAAATGCAACAATTCATGCATCAAGTTTCTTTTTAGGGTGCAACTATTCATGCATCAAAATATTGAATTGGAATGCACTATGTATGCATTTGAAATTTTTAATAATTGGAATGCAACTATTTAAGCATTTAAATTTTAATAATTGGGATGCAACTATATATGCATTTAAAATTTTAACAATTGCAACAATGTATGCATTAAACTACATAAACAGGATGCAAGTATTTATGCATCAATCCTTCATGATATTTAAATAAGAAATGCAACAATGTATGCATCAAAAACTAGTTAAAATTTCTAAAATTTACAACAATATATGCATCAATATTTCTAATTTCAAAAGAGGAAGGCTTATGCCTTAAATTAAATGCCACAATTTATGCAAAACATTTTCTCTTGATGCGGCGCCGAGTACGCGTGCAGAAGCAGGAGCTGGTAAAGATGTTTTCAACTTATTGAGTAAATGGAGGCCTCGAAGCAATGAGATCCTCGGTTCAGAGCGAAAGAAATAGAATTAGTTGGCTCTGATACCACTTCGTCACGCCCCGATTTATAAACAAGACATAAATTAAGGAATTGAGGCACGTCGGGCGCAAGACAAACATTTTGGATATTAGTTTAGAAGAAAATACAAGCAATTCAAGATGTGAATCGATACACACATATCCCAAGAGAGGTAAATGTAGCAAAAGGTGCCTCATTGAGAAAGGATCTTGGCTTCTCAAGAACAAATATCTGAGTATTCAAGTTTAACCATTTATCAAAGGCTATCAAAAGACAAAGATTTTAGCAGCGGAAAGTTATCAATGAAGTATGTATATGAAGATAAATACTTCAACATCTAACTATTTGAAAAAGAAGTCTTCCGCTCCACCTCGACTGTTATCTCGCACCTTGCTCCAAAAGCTTCTTTTAACCTATGCATTTTAGAAATAATGCAAGGGGCTAAGTACAAATTGTACTTAGTGAACACATGCTCGAAAACATACACATATATTTTTGTCATGCCTTTTTAATCGGGTCGCACATGGAGTTTTAAGTTTGAAATCCTCCCATGACACCAAAACATTTATGAATGAGCATGCTCCTTTAGACATAGCTAAACTATCTGCAAATAATTATGTGACTGGGAGGTGGCCTCCAACCAAAGTCACGATGTAAGTTTGAGTAGGCATGACACCTTACATGTCAACATCATAGTGCACTAACCCATGGTATCTTTTTCACTACTTGGGTACGATCATTAAGACTCACAATACGCGGAGTCAACATCCATGTTGAATACGTTTGATGTTCTTCTCTAAGTGGGGTTTCCCCATAGAGACGACAAATAGCAAACACAAAACAGTAGGCAATGACAAAACAATTTAAAACAAAACATTTAATTTCATGCTTGATATGTTTTGAAAAGAAAACATCATTTTATATTTTAATTTGGCCCACTATATAGGGGTAAGAGAAAATCCCACCTTGAGTAGGTGCGGTTATGCTGTTGGTTGATCTAGTAATTGATCTTCCTGTTGCCATCTCCTAAAATATATGGAATAAATGAATTCTTAGAGGATAATGGATCGAGGCATCTATTATTTGGTGCATTAAGGGTTCTAGCCTCTTAATCAATCATTGTCTTTTCAAATCTTTAGCCATCAGATAAGAGGATGTGAAAGTATTATTTGATCAATTTGGTTCGACGAAAATGGAGGTCAAGCATTATTCATAAGGCTCGTGATTCAATATGAAGCTTTCATTCAAGGAACATGGATCGTAGTTCAATTTGATTGAATAAAACAAATGATTTCGTCAAGTGACTAAGCACTTCTTCAAGGGCTTAAGATTGAAAGAAGATTCACAACCTGAATTAATGTATCTTTTCTTGAACTGTGAGAACTTGGCAAGTGGTTTCAAGTTATGTTAAGAACACAATAAAAGGATTTAAAGTTCGGAAGCAAATTGAATTTCAATGTTCGGAGTTTAACAAGTTCAATGTTTTAAACAAGTGTGAGACGTCATCAAATGACTCAATGTCTCTTTACAGATAGTGATTAAGAGAAGTTACATAATCAATTATGAATCGATGTGTAATTGATTTGAGAGTTTTATAACTCATCAATAGGTTTCAAAGTCATTTCAATGAAAGTAATCGAGAAGGTTTCTAGATCTTAGGCACAAATTGAGTTTCAATAATATTTCAAAGTCAAGGTTTAACAAGTTTGATTTAACAATCAACTTCAAATGAAGTTTGAGTTACAAGAGTTCAATTGAATAATCGGAGTTATTTTGAATTGAAAATATTTTTAGAGGGGTCATGGATTATAACATCTCTTTGTCGATTGATACAGAGAATATCAAATGAAATAGCCATTAGAATTTATCGAATGAGGAATTTAGGTTTTATTTGAATTGATCAACTTAAGGGATGTCAAAAGATATGAATGATATGTCGAATCAATTGAAGAATGAAAATTAAAAATTTGGAATTTGCATCTGTGTCGATCGACATGGACGTGTCGACAGAATCATGTGTTAACCGATGCATACATCCACTGTTATGTGTTTGTGTTGATTGACATAAAAAGCGTCGACCGAAAACTTGTGTGTCGATCAACACCAAGTGTGTCGACCGACATGGTAGTCATGTTGAATGAATTGAGCTTGTGTCGATCGACATTCGGTATGTCGACCGATATGGGGTTCGTGTTGATCGATACAAGTGATCGACACCAAAAATTCTGAATTGAACTGTTGTGTCGATCGACATGGGCATGTGTCGATCAACATGGGTGTGTGTCGATCGATATGCTCTGTGTCGATCAATACCATGTATGACGACCTTTATAGAGACATTTTGCCTTTGGCAGATTTTGTGGTTTTTTGCTCAAATGGTATTCTATCAAATATCACGAGTCTAGACATGATTTTAAACATCAAAACATGTTGGAATCAAAATAAAACATCAATATTTCCAAATAGGGCAAATATATCAAACATGCTCCAAAATTACCACAACTCGATTCCAAGGTCGATGATGCACGAGTAATTCAACACACAAACCAAGTTAAATTTTCAATCCAAGGTTCTTTCGAATTCGCGCTATAGAATACTACTTACTCGTTAAGGTAATGTTATAGCTAGGCAAACAAATATCGTTGAGTTTTTGTCTAAATTCCTAATGCAAAATTGAACTAACTAAATCCATACTTAAGCAATCAATCAACTTCATTCATAAAATGTAAATTCAAACAACACTTCAATTTGTAGTAACAATGGTAGAACAAGTTTCACAAGTTCTCAAATGAGTAGGAACGAATGTTGATAAGAACTTAGGTGTGATCTACTTGAGTTAAGCTATGATGCAAACATATTAAATTCCTATAAGGATGGACTATTAACCTACACTAGCCTACCCCCAGTCACAGTGAATCAACCGTTGATGATACTAAGAACCTCAAACAGCCACGTTATCGGATCCTAGACCACTCCTAATAGCACGTAAATCATCATCCTATGCCCTATCTCCGCACAGGGATTGGATCAAAGAACACAATAACTCACACTATTCACGACACTCCTTTTCGCGTGTTGGCTGCAAAATTCGTATCAATTAACACCTTGATTGGCTATTACCTACCCTTAGGTGCATGTGAACAAGCTCTAGTTTGATTCAATCTCAAATAGTAAAGTAAACTAAAATAATTCAACCTAGTATCTCACACCTTCATTCAAATCAACATCCAAGGAAACTTAGAACTCCATACCTCCAATGTTAAACATTACAATATTCAATTTTAAACCAAACATTACAAGAGATAGGTTTGAATGAATTCTTCCCCTAAAATGAGCACTTTTATCTTGATCTACCAATTTTGATCTTCAATTCCTCTCCATGGATGGTAAATTAGCTCTTGCTCCTCTTGGATTAGGATGGAGTAGGATTGAGAGATGGAATTTTGGGTGAATGCTAGCTTGACGTAATGAAAAATGGCCAAAAGTTCTTCTAAAATTCGAGAATCCCCCTTTTATAGACGAGCAAATAGAGCCTAGGATCGCCCGAGCTGAATTTGCTCTCCCGAGATAGCTGAAAAACCGTAAAACCCGATTTGGCTCGGCCGAGCGAATCCTCTAAAATGCCAGGCTCGCTCAAGCATGGCAGGGTCGGCCGAGCCAGGCCTCTGTTCAACAAGGCTCGGTCGAGCCTGACCTGGCTCGGCCGGGCAATCTCTCTGAAACCCGGTCTCTTCCTTCCTTTTGCTCTGCTCGGTCGATCCAACTTCCTTTGACCTTCAGCTCGGGCGATTTTCCTCCAAAACTAAGCCGAAAACGTTGTTTTATGCTCCAAACCTAACCTACAACATCCGAAACACAAAAAACACAAAAACACAACAAAACGAATACAAATACATATGATGTGAGAGTAAAATGGACACAAACATGCACGCTCACACATCGAAATATAGGTCATTTTACGCACATATCATAATCCCCCAAACTTGTACCTTTGATTGTCCTCAATCAAAACAATGTAAAGCAATCAATTAACCTCATGAAACTACCCACAACTCATCTTGATTACCTTAGCGTGTCTTAATCAAACGAGATCATCACCTAACTTTGTGACACGGTTAATGATAAGGACTCGAACCACTCATCAAATATGGATAAAGAAATGAAAGCACTCCCTTACGTGTTTAGGGATGATGAGAATCACTCAATCACAAGATATCGAGCTCAATTTCCATAGGCTTGCATCCATTCTCACCACTATACTACAATGAGTTGGCTTCTAAAATCAAGAAGGTCTTTGTTTTTGGTTATAACGTGGCTTACTAAATGGTAGGTGGTTTTGAGCCAAAGTGACTAAACTTCTTGATCTCCCAAAACCCCCAAACTTGTTTCCTTCAAACCACTTCAATACCCGAGGCTTATTCGTTTTCACAACACTTTTCTTCTATTTTTTTTCTTTTTCTTTTTCCTTTTTATCTATTTTCTTTCTCCTTTTTTTTTTAATTTTCTAGCACCATCATTCATGTAATTCATGGTGTCTCTCTTCCTTTGTTTCATACAAATGCACCAAATTTATGTTGGTGCCTCATTTTCCTCATCTCTAGGATTCAAATCAATCCTTTATTTCATAATATTCATGCCTCACTCTTTTTCAAACATCACAAATCCACTCAATTCCCAACCCAACTCACAACACCGTATTCACCCTCATACACTATTTTCCCCAAACTTTGGTCCTAATAAGATCAAAGAAATATCTCCAAATAAGCTCAATCACAGGGGTCAAAGACATGAATGGCAAAAATTGATCAAGTTATTCCACCTTATACTCCCAATGTGCAAGGTAGGACTAAGAATTGATGGCCTAATATCATCTTCTAGTGACCAAACCCATGCCAAATAGATAGAGAATAGATGCAAGTTCTAGATTTTTCACTCTCAATCTTGCCCCTCTCAAACGAACAAGATATGACAATATCATGGCTCAAATACTCTCAGCTTTTTGTCAAGTCCTACACATTAACCACACACAAAACTCGGCAATTCAAAAGTAAGACTAAAACATGCATCGATATCAAGATTCCGCCCTATCATTGGTTGAGACAAAAATTCAAGCTCTACTAAGTAAATCATGGTCCAATCTCAAGTTCTCGCTTAGGTTCAACATACACACACAAGCACACAACAATCTTAAAAACAATCTACATGCAATGAACAATTGACAAGAAAAACGATAGAATGCGTTACCCATCGGTAGCCACGATCGAACCGTTCTCCCATGCCTTATTTGTACCTACTAAATGAACACCAACACCACCAAACACTTGAGCATAAAACAACCAACTAAGCTTTCATTTCCACAAAACTTTCCACAACCCAATCACATCAATAATAATAAGACAATATCCACTAGCTCCACCATACATACCAAACCATTCAACATATCCACAACCATGCCAAATAGAAAGTATTAAATCATGTAAGCTCGCTAATAAACCATCAAAACATAACATATCATCATTAAAACAAAAAACACAATCCATATCCAAATCATTCCAAATCCAAGGGTAGATCAATATCATTATACAACCATATCAAAAATCAATTCATTCAAATCAACTATACTAACTAATCTAGAAAGCAATGTAAAAATAGAGAGATAGAGGAGACCACATCAACGACTACCGACACTTTCCCCCAAACTTAGTCAAGTGAGACTAAATTTGTAAAAAGGTAGGCGGTGAGGCATCACTCCTCCTGCTCCTGCTAACATGCCACAACTTCCGGATGAGTTGCCTCCCTACAAGCGCTTTTTAAAGTCCATAGCTTGACTGCATATCCTAATTAACAAAAGAAACATCCAAAACCATAAGAGTTCCGTTATCAACATAATATGGTTTAACCCGATGACCATTCACCTTAAAACAAGGTCCATTCTCACATGCTAACTCTAACGTACCATTTTCAAAAGCTTACTTCACAATAAAAGGACCCGACCATTTCGAACGGAACTTACCGGTCATAAACTTCAACCATGAGTTAAAAAGTAGCACCAAATCACCGGGAGCAAAACATTTACCTCTAATGTGCATATCATGGAACCTCTTAGTACGCTCTTTGTAAATTTTCGAGTTTTCATAAGCCTCATTCCAGAATTCATCCATCACATTCAAATGCATAGCACGCTCTCCTTGAGTCTTTCTCCAATCAACATTAACCATTTTCAAAGCCCAATATGCTTTGTGTTCCAACTCAACCGGCAAATGACACAACTTCCCAAATACCAATTGGTAAGGTGACATACCAATCGGAGTCTTAAAAGCTGTGCGATAAGCCCATAAAGCATCATCTAAGCACTTAGACCAATCTTTCCGGGAAGCCACCGTCTAAGATAGCTTTGATTTCTCGGTTAGCAAGCTCCGTCTGCCCATTAGCTTGAGGATGATACGGAGTAGTTATCCGATGCTTCACTCCATATCTTGCTAAAAAAAATTCCAACAATTTATTACAAAAGTGACTTCCCCCATCACTTACTAAAGCTCTTGGAATTCCAAAACGTGTAACTAAACCTTGCAAAAATTTCAACACAACCTTAGTATCATTAGTAATGGTTGGACAAGCCTCCACCCAACGGGATACATAATCAACATCAAGCAATATATAATGATACCCGCAAGAAGAAGGAAATGGTCTCATACAGTCAATCCCCCAAACATCAAACAAGTCAACTTCAATAAAAAGTTTAGAGGACATCTCATCTCGACGAGTGATCGACCCCGTTTTCGGCATCTATCACAGGCCTTAATAAAATTCATACAATCATGGTAAATAGAGGGCCAATAGAAACCACAAGAAAGTACCTTTTATGTCGTGCAATTAGCGGCAAAATGTCCTTCACTTTCCGAAGCATGACATTCCTCCATTATTCATCTCCATTCTCCTTAGTGCACACATCTCCGAATGACTCCATCTTCACATCTACGAAACAAGAAAGGTTCCTCCCAATAAAAAAACCGCACATCTTTAAGGAACTTCTTCCTTTGATGGGGTTTAAAATCAGGGGGAAACACTCCTGCAACAATAAAGTTGGAAAAATTAGCATACCACGGAATATTGTGAGCCACATATAAAACATGTTCATCCGAAAAACTATCATTAATGCATGATTCATTCTCATCACCCCTAACTGGCTCCTCTATACGGGATAAATGATCGGCTATTACATTCTCACATCCTTTCCTATCCCGAATTTCTATGTCAAACTCCTGCAACAATAAAATCCACCTAATGAGTCTTGGTTTTGCGTCCGGTTTTTTAACCAAATACCGAATAGCCGCATGATCCGTATACACAATCGACCTAGATCCTACCAAATAAGCTTGAAATTTATCATATGCATAAACCACGACTAGAATTTCTTTCTCAGTGACGGTGTAATTACATTGAGCCGGGTTTAGAGTCTTACTAGCATAAGCAATCACCCTAAACACTTTATCCCTAACTTGACCTAAGGCTACCCCAAGTGCAACATCACTTGCATCACACATCAACACAAACTCCTCATGCCAATTAGGTGAAATAAGAACTGGAGAAGTCACAAGAGCTTTTTTCAGCTTCTCAAAAGCACTAACACATGCTCCATTCACTTTGAAGAATGAAGATACCGGAGAAATATTCAAAGTGAATGGAGAAAGAGTGAAGCATTACTATGGGGAGCCCATAAACAGGGAGAAGGGTTCCACTCTCATCAAGGAACCTTAGGCAGTAGAACCCCCTGAACCAATGGAGGAAATTTCATGAATACAGCATCGAGAACTGGTTCAGGGAGTAGTTTCTTTAATTTATTGCATTATATTAATTCTGCATTATTATTAGTTAGCAGTAGTTAAATCTGTTTGCTACAACATGTAAGTAGCATGATTTCTATATCATAGGTAGATGAATTTTATGCATTAGATAAATTTAGAGTTAATTTCATATGTCTTAGAATGTTTTAAGTTTTTTTTAGAATAGAGTAAAGAAAGCCTGGAAAAAAATATATATATATATTCGCATTATATCTAGTAAGTAAGTAACTATAAGAATTTTTTTTGCAGAAAAGGTGGACACGTGGAAGGTAAGTAACCGCTGAAGAACTGACGCCGACGTCATTGGAGGCAGACTCACTTTTTGGCAGGTTAATTGTGGCAGTTAATTTTTGAATTTTATATTGTGTCGCTTCAAAGGAATTTGAAAGGGTTTCTAGTTTTTGTATATATCACTTCTGCTTTATAATTCTAAAAAACCAAAAAGAAACATCACCATTTTGGGTATTTGAAAGAAGAAAACGACAAGCAAAGCAAGAAAAGCCGAAGGATTGTGAGGTTAAATAGCCAATGTAAGTAGTCTTTCTCTCTTGCTTTTTGTTGACATTGTGAATGGTAATTAGAGAGAAAACATACAGCCAATGGTAATGTTGAAACTTAAGTTCTCTGGAATTTGTGTTGAAAATTTTGTTTCTCTGAAATCTATGCGAAGCTTTGTGTGAATTCTATGTCTTAGAGTTTTGAAGGAATATGACATTGTGATGGGTAGTCGATTCTTAGGGCTAAAAATGTGTTATGCTTTACGCATGCGAGGTTGAAAAAGGGTAATTTGTTTTCTTTCTAGGGTTGCTTGAAAATTTAGATTCGAGTAAGGGAAATTACTTAAACCTATCATTTTTCTTGAGTCTGTGAACCAAACTTTCTGAATTATTTACTGGAGCATAAAGTTTGGGGGAGGGTATTTTCCTTGCTTGGATGAATTGTTGTGAGATGGGTTGTTTTTGTTAGAAATGGGGAAATTTATTTGTGCATTGTGTTTGAAAAGATATCTAGTGCTTACTCTCTGAGTGGGTTGGGTACAGAAACTTCAAAAATGAAAACTAAACAACCTGCGAAGAGAAAGCCTGGATGAGTGGAAGAAAGTTTAATCCCAAGTCCTAAAAAGAAAGGGAAAGCACAGGAAAAGCCAGTGCGAAGGTCTGGCCGGACTGCATTAGCAACTATGGCTAGTAGGAATGCCAGGCTCCCGCAAATGAGTGCGGACAACCCGGTGGAAGTGCCAGACGAAGAAGCACCTGTTGTGAAGAAAGGAGTGCAATCCAAGAAATCAAAGAAGACGAAGACGGACCCTTTGCAAAATCTAGTGGATGCTGCCGCAAAGTTGCAAGTGACTGAAGAAAAAGAGAAATCAACGGGGAGCAAGAAGGCTACTCCAACATCTTCAAGCACAAAGAAGAAAGAGCAGAAGAAGCCAATCTCAAAAGCCCAACCCAATAAAGCAGTTACCCCAGCAAAAGAATCGAGACAAAAGAAGGTCGAGGATAAAAAATAATCTGAGGAGGAAATTTCCGAGAATGAAGAAAGTGAAGATGCAGAGGAAGAAGGAGCAAGTCAAAAGAGTGAGGAAGCGGAAACTGAGTCTGAAGGTTAGCAGAATTCAGGAGAAAGTGATGCTGCTGCATCAGAAGAGCAAGCGTCAGATGAGGAGGAACTCGAAGCAGAGTCAGAGAAGTCAGAGGCCAAAGAAGAGGAATCTGATGAAGAAGAGGTTGAGTCAGAGGAAGAACCACCACAAAAATCAAGGAAAGTTAACAAGAGAAAGAGGGAAGAAGAAGTTCCAGCAAGTGAGCAAGAACCGATCCCGAGGAACCCTAAAACAGGAAGGAGAATTAAAGTCATTGCGGTGAAGGAAGGAGAGACATCTGGTAAGTCTCAGAAGAAGGAAAAGCTGAGTCAGAAAGAGCAACTCAAGAAGGGAAAGAAGAAAGTGGAGGAAGAAAAGGACTTGACCCCAGACGAAATCGATAACCTTCCCAAGTTTTCATCCAGACTGCACAAAGAGAGGATGAAGTTTGTCATGGAAAGGCAACTGTTAATCAAAAGAGGCTTCAAGAACTTGAAAGTGTTACCGGCAGATTTGATGAAGCAGATTGAGCAGCAGGGGTGGGAAAACTTTGTGGTTCCACCGCCTTTCCCCATCATTGCATTGGTCAAAGAGTTTTATGCAAACTGTGAGCAACCATCTACTGAGAGGCCTGAAATTGTTGCTACTGTCCGAGGAAAAGAAGTGAGGTTGAATGCCGAAGCCATTCATGAGGTATTTGGAACTCATGCGCCTGAGCCAGATGAGTTTATTGAGATCTGCCTTGCACCCACAAAGAAGCAGTTAGATGACGCCCTGAAGGTGGTAGGACTCCCATGAGCACATTGGAATGATGAAGCGAAAGATAACAAATATGTGCTTTCCAAGTTCCTGCATTCGGAGGCAAATTTGTGGCTGCAGTTTTTCAAAAACAGGATCAGTCCGACCACCCACAACACCAACATTGGTTAGGACCGCATCCTGATGATTGCTGCCATTCTGAAGGGTGAACCGATCAACTATGCACCGTTTTTGGTTGATGCTGTTGGTTACTCTGCCTGAAAGGAACGAGGACCTCTTTTCTGCCCCTCCTTGATATCTGAGTAGTGCAAGAAAGCTGGAGTTCCCTTTCACGATGAAGAGCCGCACAAGACTATGAGAACTCACTTCAATGTTGGATATCTGCGCCAAAGGCATGAGAACTCTTAAAAGAAGGAAGGAGTGGAGCCCTTGTCAGCTAACCAGTCTTCTGTGCAGGTTTTGCAGGGTAAGTTGGATGATATCTCTGAGCAAAGCACCCAACTCCTGATGGAATTTGAGAGCCTCCATACCATGATGATGGAGATGCAATTTCAAACAAAAGAATTGGTGAAGGAGGTGCGAAACAAGAAAGCTGAGAGAGGAACATCTGCTGCTGGAAAGAAGAAGCCTACATGAAGGTTGTGGTCATTTCTAAACTCAACCTTTTGAACAAAAACTCTGTTTTTAAATTTGTGTTTGTGTGGATGTGTTGGGTGAATGTTTGAACCCGTTGTTTTTAATTTATTTGGTTTAGGTTTATGTTCTTATTTTGAATGGATGTTTAGTTAATTAGTTTGTGTAGTTGATGATGCAATGAAGTATTATGAAGTATTAATAGTGTGTCTATTATCTTATCTTGAGCTCAATGATGCGGGTGTGTGAGTAATCTCTTTCTCTTGAAATTTCATGACTGATATTTGAGTAATTGAGAGTCAACCCCCAAGATTTTCAAGTTTAATCTTAGGATGATAGGCTAGCTTGAGGAACAAAGGCTGTAGTTGTTTGGTTTTTGAAAACCTAATATGCTACGTGCTTTAGTTTAAATGGTACTTTAGTTGTGCTGAGAAAAAGAACATGTGAGATGCCACCTACCTGAAAATGTTAGGCCATTTGAGACGAAATATGAATGAGTATCACATTAGGAAATGATTTAGGCAGTCTTTTCATCTTTGTGCTTGCAGAAGTTCTTTTCATTGCATATCAATTACCTTTGCACCTAGATTTGAGCCTTGAGCCTTTCTGTTGACTCTGACCATAAAAGATGTGAGCTATTTACCCATACACTCGCCCCAATTTGAGAGGTAAGCTTGTGTAGGTTCTCCCACTTAGCGATCAGAAGAATAATAAAAGATAGAGTTGTAATAGATTGAAAGTGTAGAAGCCTGAGAGCTTGTTTGTAAATAAACCATGCTGCAGCCTGTAAGTGGCATGAGTATAAAAAAAAAAGAAAAGAAAAAAAAGAAAGAAAAGAAAAGTAGAAAAATTAGATGGGACGAATAACCATCTAGAAAAAAAGGGAGCTTTATGAATTTGAAAACATTTGTATTTTTTTTCCTACTCAACACCAAGAATAAATTCTAAGTGGAAGACCGATAGCATGCCTCTCAAATTTATTAGTCACTTCTTCCATAATGTTCATACCTTAGCCACAGCCTTATATTAGAAGCTCAAAAAGACCTTTTGATCTTGATGTGATAGAATTTCTATTAGTGGAGAATGTGCTGAAGTTTGAAGGTAGTCAAAAATAGTGGCATCAATGATCATGAAAGCTGAAATGGAAGTTAAGTTTAAACTGTAGCACTTGTTAGCTATCTTGCTGAGAAAGTTTTGCAGCTTTGATTGTCAAGCTAGTTTAGATTGCTTTGATTAAACTTACTAAATTGTGGTGGCTGAAGCTTGATTACTTAAGAGTCATGAATGAAATTTTTCTTCTTAATTTCCTTGGTGTGAGCTGAGAGCTCCAAGACAAGAATATGTAAATTAAGTTCCCTTGTTATGTTTGAGTCTTTGTTGCTTGGGGACAAGCAACATCTTAAGTTTGGGGGAGTGATAACTCTCTTAAAGAGTTATTATTTTGTGTCTAGTCTAGTTAATTATGTGCTAAATTAGGATTGTTTTATAGGATAAGTAATTAAATATAGGTTGTTTAGTTAATATTTCAAATTCAGGTTTATTTTGTAGTATTGTGTTAACTTTGAGTTTTGCGAAAGGAATTGTTTGAATAGTATCAAAGGTTTCATTATTCTGGAGCATGACAAGAGCAAGAAATATTGATATGATGTCGCAACATAGGAGCAGCATGGCCAGAACTCTAATGAAGAACATCCGGGACCACAACATATAGGATTTCAGCACTTTTCAGATCCTGTCCCAAAAGCAGAACACGTGTTGCCCAGGAGAACCGTCAGAGCTGGGAGGCAGATTGAGGAGCCTAACACATGCTTCATAAAAAACAAATGGCACATCTTTCTCAAGCAAACAATACAAGGGTTTAGTTATTTTAGAAAAATCTTGAGTGAATCTCCTATAAAACATAACATGTCCAAGAAAGCTTCTAACACCTTTTACCGATTTCGGAATGGGTAATTGCTCAATAGCACACATCTTGGCTTTATCTACTTCTAGACCTCTACCAGAAATTTTATGGCCTAACACAATTCCTTCACAAACCATAAAATGACATTTTCCCAATTAAGAACAAGGTTTGTCTCTTCACAACTAGCAAGAACAATTTCCAAGTTTTTTAAACCTGCATCAAAAGAATTACCAAAAACCGAAAAGTCATCCATGAATACCTCCATAATCTCCTCAATGAGCCCATG
This sequence comes from Plectranthus barbatus, assembly GCA_026898455.1. Classification (NCBI taxonomy): domain Eukaryota; kingdom Viridiplantae; phylum Streptophyta; class Magnoliopsida; order Lamiales; family Lamiaceae; genus Plectranthus; species Plectranthus barbatus. The sequence continues at coordinate 363,189 of JAPKLW010000708.1, forward strand.
AAATATAGCCATCATGCACCGTTGAAATGTAGCCGGAGCGTTACAAAGACCAAATGGCATCCGCCGGTAAGCAAAAATTCCGTAGGGACATGTAAAAGCAGTTTTGTGTTGGTCCTCAGGTGCCACCATGATTTGATTGTAACCAGAATATCCATCCAAGAAACAATAGTGAGAATACCCTGCAAGCCGATCAAGCATTTGGTCAATAAATGGTAAAGGAAAATGATCTTTGCGAGTAGCTAAGTTCAAAGCACGATAATCAATACAAAACCGCCACCTTTTTGTTGGCCTCTCCATCACTTCTTCTCCATTTTCCTTTGCTACCTTTTCGAATCCCCCTTTCTTTGGCACCATGTTTGTGGGACTTACCCACTCACTATCACGCAGAGCATAGACGATATTAATATCAAGCACTTGAGCACCTCTTTCTTTACTACCTTCTGCATCATGGGATTCAACCTCCTTTGAGGTTGTCGTTTAGGCTTGCATGTTTCTTCCAAAAGTATCTTGTGCATAAAAATAGCTGGACTTATTCCATTGATGTCGGAAAGTTGCCACCCAATGGCCGATCTATGAATCCTCAATACCTGAAGCAATTTCTCAACTCCACCCCTTGATAATCCAGTTGAAATGATTACCAGATATGTCTCATTTTCACCTAAGAAAGCGTACTTCAAATGATCCGGTAGCTTCTTCAATTCCACCTCCGGTGCTTTATTCTTCATTTTTAACTTCTTTTGTTTAGCTTCATCTTCGTCTTCTTTTGTCCTTAATTCCAAGAATCTCACTTCTCCATTTATTGGATCAATAGGAAAATTGTCCAACACTCGAACATATTCCACCATGTCTTCCTTTGCCTCTTCTTTGTCTTCAACCATATCTTCCATATAATAAAAATGTTGTAATACTTCTTCTAACGGCTCATGTCCTTCACCTTTCTCAAGATTCGGGAGTTGCACAATTTTCACCACATTACAATTCTCCTCATTCTCGTCTGCCATACTCCTATTCATAGCATCCGGGAAAGAGAAAGTAATCTTCTTTCCATCAAACTAAAAAGTTAACTGACCATGTTTCATATCAAACAATGCTCCACCGATTGACAAGAACGGTCATCCCAATATCAAAGAGACATCTCCATCATCTTCCATGTCAAGTACAACGAAATTAGCCGAAAAAATGAAATCTCGCAGTTTGACTAAAACATCTTCCACAATTCCTTTTGGATAAGATAAGGACCGGTCCGCCATTTGAAGTGTCATCGTTGTTGGCTTAATCTCCCCTATTTCCAACTTCTTGAACAAGGATAAAGGCATTAAGTTGTTGCTAGCCCCCGAATCACACAAAGCCCGAGTTACTTCAATTCCACCAATAATGCATGAGATAGTGAAGCTTCCCGGATCTTGTCTTTTAAATGGCATCTTCCTTTGGATTACGACACTACATTCTTCAAATAAATTCACCGTCTCATATTCACCGATGCCATACTTACTCTTTTGGGTGAACATCTCCTTCAACATCTTAATGTATCCCGGCATCTCTTGTAGAACCTCTAATAAAGGAAGATTTATTTAAATCTCTCTCATGTGCTAAAGAAATCGAGCAAATTTCTTATTCTTCCTAGTCTTCTCAAACCGTTGAGGATAGGGCATAGGATGAATAGATTCTTTCTCCGAAGTTTTATCCACCGTTACTTCTTGTTCCCTTACTTCCTTGGGTATAACTTCTTATTCTTCTTTAAATGTAACTTTCTTCTTACTTCCCCCATCGGTCTTCTCCTTCTCACCTTGCTTTGGTCCTTCATAAGCATATCCACTGCTAGTTGTTATGGCTCCACATGCCTCTTCACACAAATTTCCTTCCTTTCTTTTCAATTGATGTACTTTACAAGATACCTGTGATTTGATGTCTTCCAATAAATCCTCATTTTCCTCACACTTTCTTTCAATGTCTCTTTTTACTTCCGACATCCTTTCCTCCTCCTCCAAATACAAGCTATTCAGTTCATTCCACCAAGGTTGTGATGATAAACTCGGCTCATGCCATGTATCAAACATATATTTCCCACAATACGGCTCACACTCAATTTGTCGATGTCTCATCCAATTTTGTTCCATAGTATATACATCTCTTACATACTCATCACCCTTTCTTTCTAGCTCACTGTTGGTCCCGAAATATCAAAGTCGTCGTGTTGATAACTTAACACGAAATGCAGCGGAATAGTTTTACGTCTCTTGCACTTAACGTTATTTTCCAAAAGTTAGTTAGCTCAAGTTATAACTTAAGTTTGTGTTCAGATATACTCTAGCAACTCCGTTGCTAGGTTTCAAATCGATCTTTGAGCAGTAACTTAATAAAACAGTAAACGGACACAAGATTTATAGTGGTTCGATCAAATAGATCTACATCCACTCCTTAGCCGAATCGCTAAGAATTTCACTAGAAAAGTATACAGATTACAAGGAATCGCCTTTCCAGTTAAGTAGGCAGTGATCTTTCGGCCTGGCTACTTGACAGCTATCCTCCGTGAGTCTGAACTTCTCTGGTAAGGTTTGGCTGGGGGTCAAGGGCACACCTTCGAAACTCCTGCCTTGCCTGATATGGAAGATTTAGTCACTTCCTGATTTTCCTTGAGTGTGGCTAGACGCCCATTCTAGTCTTAACCTTTTCAGGTGTTCGACTGTTAGATTCCTTTTTGAATGAAAGGGATCTCAATGATTGAAATATCCTTGAATGCAATCAAGAATATCTTCAATGGAGTGTCAGTACTTCAATGAGCGACACTTCTGGTTGTTGGGAGCTTTTAGATAAACTTTTGTATAGCTCTCAACCGACTACTTTCAAAGTTCACTTTGTCAAAGGAATCTCTAGCTTGAGCGTTCGTGAATGAGTAAAGTGAGAAGAACAATTGTAAGTCGTGAAAGCAGTTATCGAAGTAGTTTTCTCTCTCATCTTTGAGACTGTCTTTTATAGGTGGAGATTCAAACTTTGAATCTCCTTATCCGTTAGACTCAACGGCTCCTTGATCTGAAGAGGTTTGTCTGTGGCACTCACTTTTATTTTTGACTTGTACTTTCCTAACCACTTCGGGAAAGTCTTATCCTTTTGCGTGAACTTTCTGTTAGAGTGGCAGTCCGGCTTCGAATTTTGTTCTTGTTTTGGTACGCTAGAGCCTGCTACAAGTATATTCCTTGTGATCCTTTGACTTCCGTTGTTTGCGATTCTTTATCCATTGCTGAAAGATCCGAATGCTAATCATCTTAGCATTCTGTCTAGCCATTTGCAAGTGATCCTTTGTTCGCTTGCTTCTCTAGCAGTTTGTGAGTCGAATGCTGATATCAACTGCTTTGTGTCTGCTAGGAATTCTTCTCAGCACACTAGTCTATTACAACTCGATGTACAACTTATACAGGACTTTACAAGTTGTGTTAGACTCTCTAGATTTCAGCAAATGATCGACCAACTAAATAAGGTTTGATCCAACAAAACCTTTTACAAATAAGTCCTAAGGGAGATTTTAGGGATAATTCCCAACACTCACACGTCAACCTCTCCATTTTTTCTTGCATCGAAATCATTTGCTCTCGTAAGATTTCTATCTCACTCTTTTCTCTTACCATCTTCACTTCCTTATATTCCATTCTTCCTCTTAACCATTGACTACCATTAGCAGCTATCCGCTCAATCAATCTCCAAGCTTCCTCTTCTTCTAAATCAAGAAACACTCCTCTAGATGATGCATCCAACAACTTCTTCGACTCATAGTCCATCCCTCCATAAAATTGGCAAATTTGTTGACTACGGGAAAGACCATGCCTAGGACATTTCTGGAGAAGCTCACGAAACCGATCCCATGCTTCATAGAGCGGTTCATCATATCTTTGCCCAAAGGACATTATATCGGCTCTCCTCTTCAACGTCAAGATAGGTAGAAAGAACTTGAACAAAAACTTCACCTGAAGTTCCTCCCATGTAGCAATGTTTGATTTATCAAATCCTTCAAACCAACTCCGAGCTCCATCTCGCAAAGAGAATGAAAATAACCGCAATTTAATTTGATCTTGGGGAACTTGTTTGATTTTGATAGTATCCGTGATCTCCAAGAACCTAGAGATATGGATATTAGGATCCTCGGTCATATGCCCCCCAAATTGGTTATTTTGTATCATTTGTACCAATTGTGGCTTGATTTCAAACTGCGTGGCATTCACTCCTAACCGGAATCCTTCGGTTGTCAGTCCCCCTTGCGGTCTAAACAAATTTTGTAACGGTCTCCGTGGCCCGTTCCTCTCATTCATCATTGCTTTCATTAACTCAAGCTGCCTCTCCAACTCTTCTATTCTAATCGTATCCTCACCACGGTGATCTATCTCAAACTCAACTTCAATATTCTCTCTTCTTTGACGAAACTTTCTTTCTTCAATCTCCCGAGCCTTAGACCTAGTGATCATAAACACCCTACAAAATCCACAAGAACCAATTACCAATCCTACACAAATCAAACAAACAAAACAAGAACAATATTCAAACAAGAACTAAAAACAATATTCACACAAGCAATTTATCAAACACCTAGCATACAACTTCCAAACTTTCAACAATATCTACAAGCCTACTCAAAAGAATCCCCGGCAATGGTGCCAAAAACTTGATGCACGTGTAATTCAACAAACAAACCAAGTTAAATTTTCAATCCAAGGTTCTTTCGAATTTTCACTATAGAATACTACTTACTCGTTAAGGAAATGTTATAGCTAGGCAAACAAATATCGTTGACTTTTTGTCTAAATTCCTAATGCAAAATTGAACTAACTAAATCCATACTTAAGAAATCAATCAACTTCATTCATAAAATGTAAATTCAAACAACACTTCAATTTGTAGTAACAATGGTAGAAAAAGTCTCACAAGTTCTCAAATGAGTAAGAACGGATGTTGATAAGAACTTAGGTGTGATCTACTTAAGTTGAGCTATGATGCAAACATATTTAATTCCTATAAGGATGGACTATTACTCTACACTAGCCAACCCCCAGTCACGGTGAATCAACCGTTGATGACACTAAGAACCTCAAACAACCACGTTATTGGATCCTAGACCACTCCTAATAGCACGTAAATCATCATCCTATGCCCTATCTCCGCACAGGGATTGGATCAAGGAACATGATAACTCTCTTCAAGAGTTATTTTTTTGTGTCTAGTCTAGTTAATTATGTGCTAAATTAGGTTTGTTTTATAGGATAAGTAATTAAATATTGGTTGTTTAGTCAATATTGCAAATTCGGGTTTATTTTGTAGTATTGTGTTAACTTTAAGTTTTGCGAAAGGAATTGTTTGAATAGTATCACAGGTTTCATTATGCTGGAGCATGACAAGAGCAAGAAAGATTGATATGATGTCGCAGCATAGGAACAGCATGGCCAGAACTCTAATGAAGAACATCCGGGACCACAGCAGACATGATTTCAGCACTTTTCAGATCCTGTCCCAAAAGCAGAACACGTGTCGCCCAGGAGAACCATCAGAGCTGGGAGGCAGATTGAGGAGCCACGTGTAAGGCCTGGATGAAGCTGAAAGGAGACAGGGGAGATATTTTGAGAGAAGAGAGAGAGGACAGGGAGAACAACAACATCGAGAGAATACAATCAAGGAGAGGGGATTAACATAGGAGTTTGAGCAAGGAGAACGAGGTGTTCGTGAGAAGCAGAAGTGGCAGCTGCGAAAATCCCGAATAGTTTATCTTTATTTTGCAAAACTTGTTTGATATTTTTACGTGGATGATGTTCGTAGACATGAACTTGAATGTTATTTGCTTTCTATCTTTTGTAAGCATGAGCTAAACCTTTTAAGCTCGGGTTATTGACTGGCTCTACTTCTTGAATATATGTTGAAGTTGTTCTTGCATTAAATATGGTGTTAATTTTGGTTCTGGTTTGTTTGTCTACCTAAACACGACGGTGGCAGGTAGAGAGCTCGCCTAGTGAGACCGAGAGGAGATCTAGGATGAGGGAATCGTGGTCAATCTTGATTTCTAGTGTAGACATACATAGAATCTAAGACTTGCAAAAACCCATGTTTTGAAATTCCTTGTTTGAAGGTAAAATCTATCATAGACATATGAAGATTCGCAAGAAAACATAGATCTAGCGCTATGACAATAGACTAGACAGAAAAGAGTGTGGTTGCAAGAACCAGAGCTGATGCTTGAGCAATGCTGCAGCATATAGGAGAGTAGATGAACCAAGGTCAATAACCCGAGTGTATTTTATCATTGATTTTAAAACCAAAGTCTACTAGTTTATGATCATCTAGTGGGAAGAAATAGTATTAATTGTTTTAGCATTGTTTGGTTTCATTTTATATGCTTTCTTGTTATATTAGTTTGGAGAAATCGCAAAATACCAATATTTTACAAACAATAAAATGTGCACGATTCACTTTCACTCCCTTGGGTACGATATCTGGACTTAGATCTGTATTACTTATTAGACATACGTGCACTTGCGTATAATTATAATAGCTACTAGCACAACAACAGAACACAAGAACTCACACTATAAACGACACTCCTTTCCCCGTGTTGCCTGCAAAATTCGTATCAATTAACACCTAGATTGGCTATTACCTACACCTAGGTGCATGTGAACAAGCTCTAGTGTGATTCAATCTCAAATAGGAAAGTAAACTAACATAATTCAACCTAGTTTCTCACACCTTCATTCAAATCAACATCCAAGGAAATTTAGAATTCCATACCTCCAATGTTCAACATTACAATATTCAATTTGAAACCAAACATTACAAGAGATAGGTTTGAATGAATTCTTCCCCTAAAATGAACGCTTTGATCTTGATCTACCAACTTTGATCTTCAATTCCTCTCCAATTTCTCTGTTCAACAAGGCTCGGTCGAGCCTAACCTGGCTCGGCCGGGCAATCTCTCCGAAACCCGGTCTCTTCCTTCCTTTTGCTCTGCTCGATCGATCCAACTTCCTTTTGACCTTCAGCTCGGGCGATTTTCCTCCAAAACTAAGCCGAAAACGTTGTTTTATGCTCTAAACCTAACCTACAACATCCGAAACACAAAAAACACGAAAACACAAAAAACGAATACAAATAGATATGATATGAGAGTAAAATGGACACAAACATGCACGCTCACACATCGAAATATATGTCATTTTACACACATATCAGTCGATATATAGCTTCTAGGCTCATAATATAACATGCTAAACATGCACACGTACTCATAAACTCAAGATCAACCCTAGATCACAACATTTCAAACTAGGCAAAAAATAGTAAACATGCTCAAACTAAAGATATAACTAACGAGGGGTTCGATTTATACCTTCTTGATGTTTGTAGAGTTTCGAGAGCTTGATCAACACTCTCCTAGCTTGATTTCAACCTCTAAATCATGGATAATGAAAGAAAGAGTGTTGGAAATTGAAAGAATGAGTTAAGAGGAGTCCAAAAATATATATGTTACCTCAAAAAATACTTCGTCGGAGCTTCGCCGGAGTTGGTTGTCGGAAAAAGGTGGGCGAGAGAAATTTAGAGAGTGAATATGGAGTGAGAGGGAAGCTATTATTTATAGAAGGGAGGTGAGGTAAATTTGGAATTACCGAAAGTAAAAAAGTTAAAGTGGTTATCATTCGCTTGTCACATCAGTCACTTTAACATCACCTCACGTCAACTCCACATCTCTTCGCATATTTCATCGATCCACGAAATTTATCGATCGATATTATCCCGATACAGAAATGTTGGGTTGCCAAATAATTTATCGGTATTAGATTAATTATATTGATCAATAATTAATTACTCTTATTTAATAAAATAAAGATGGCAATGGAAAATGCCCAAAATAATAACTCCAAAATAAATTTGCTTCGAAAACTTTGAATTTAATTTGATAATAAATTATAATTTCTGAATTTACGACAAATAAATTAAATTTAACGAGGGGCGTTATATATATATATATATAAGTGAAAAGGAGTGAGCGGTACTACTCACAAGGTTCATTATGCTAAACCCCACAGGTTGAATTATTAATTCAGACATAAGTGAAAAGGAGTGAGCGGTACTACTCAGGAAATAAGGGAATACTTAATTGCGGCTAGTTGTCATAAGCCAAATTAATTAATGAATGTCCGGAACCTTAAATATGTGGATCATTAAAGTTTAATGCAACTCATTCCATATAATGTGGTATTAAAGTTTAATGCAAGCCAACATAATTAATTATGTTCTTGGTTGGACAAGAAAGAATTAATTAATAAGGAGGACCCACTTTGTTATTTGCATTTGTTCCTTGGTTTGACCCACATACTGCACAAAGCCTAATAGTATTTGAGTTTACAAACCTTAATACTATATAAACCCCTTTTCTCTATCAGATCTGATAACACGACACACAACACAATATTCAATATGATAGTACATAATTGAGTGAAAAAAGAGAGAGGGTGGCGGCTGATCATAAGGGGAAGTTGATCGACTTCCTTGGTTTTGATTCAACTCGGTTGCATATCCTCTTCAGATTTTCGAGGCGCAAGGGAACAGATCAAAAGATTAGATTTGTTGGAACACAATAGCGCTGATTGGATCCCACATCTAGATTTCATCAACACCGCATTCAGACCCAAAATCAAAAGCTGGAGCTCAGGTATTTCATAAATTCATCCTTTGCAATTAAATATTAGGAGAATGCATAGGGTTTGCCTGGTTTATTCAATCTTATATATTTTTGATACCATAAAAATGATGCAACGGCTGAAATAATAAATGTCAATTCACATTGCCTGTTGTCGACTCAATTCCTACAAGTAAAGAATAGATAGAGAAAGGGTGTCAACTGTTGGGTTTAGTATACTGAAAGCATTTATTACAGTGTTTGTATACATTCAGCTTTATCTATTATCTATTAATCAAACTTACATGCGAGAACAACAGTATCCTCTAATCTCGTATATAGGGAGATCATACGGCGTGTAGGAGATTGCAGAAGGCCGTATGGATCATTTGACCTAGCGAGATTTAAGTTATCATTATCACAGCCGAAACAGTGTTGAGGATAAGTCTGTCGGTGAAGGCTGCAAAATAGTCGGATAAAAGTGATTTATCTTGATCACTTGATATGCTGGTACATGCGGTTGTGTATTGATTGGACCACAATGAGATGTATTCATCTGTCTGACTTTAGAGAATAGAAGATCTCGTGTCTTGATTGAATCTAACCCTAACGAAGGTTCAAGTGTATGCATGGGTCAATTGTTGCTTTGACTTGTTATGGTGGAGAGTCTGAGTAACGTGCTCGTATACCCGCATCTTGGGTAACAACAGTTCGTGTAGAACATCTTGACGAATGGATTTAGGTTACCATGTCCAAGTAATAGGATCATGATGACATTCCCTAAGGAGCTCAATAAGGTTCATCGTGCTAAAGTCCTGCAGGCTGATTAAGTTCAAACACGGGTGATAATGTTTGAGTGGTACTGGTCAGGAGAATAAGTTATCAATTAATTATGTGAAGAATTTCTGAAGCTCTAATTAATTGATGAATGTCCAGTAACATTAAATGTGGGGATTTATCAGGTTAATGCAGCCCGTTCTCATAACGTGGTAATAAAGAGGTAGGTCAATATTAATTCTGTTGTGAAAAAGAATTAATAGCAATTAATTAATTGTGTCCTGGGTTGTGGACATGAGAATTAATTAATTTAAATCCACTTTATTATTTGCATTAGGTCCCATGTCTGACCCAATTAAAATGCTTAAAGGAGCCCACTAGGGTTTGAACCCTAATTCTATAAATAACCCTCATTCTCTTCTTAAGTTGTATCAGTTGAAAAACACATAAACCCTGTGTGCGTGTGTGAGAGAGAAAGATAGAGAGAGGCGCCGATCTGTGTGGAAGGAGGAGAAGAAATTCAACTCTGTCCTGCACAACACAATCCTGTGGAATCCTCACATGTATTAGTTTTTGGCAGTCTATTTCTCACCTAACCTTGGCAGTCCAACTAAACCGGATCGTTTCATGGATGTTGAGAACAATAAACATACGATATACCTAGCATGCTCCTATGAATTTAATGCAATGGAATTCACGAGTTTACCTTAACTCCGTAGTCTCAGATCCGATCTTTCGCATTTGAATTCCAATCCCTTGATTCAACCACGCGATTTAATTAAATCTGCGGAATGAGAAATTAGCAAAATAAGTAATTTCAAGTTTTATTTAAAAGAGAAGAGGAAGGAAAAGAAATATGTTCACCAGATTAGGCCTTCAGATCTGTATGCAAATGTTGTTCAATCCTGCTATTGGTGAGGATTCCACAAGACTGTGAATGTGTAAGCGAGAGTCGAAACTTTGGCTCCCAAACATACTGGAGGCGCCGCCCTTCTCTTCTCTCTCTCTCGGGTTTTGACTAATTTCATAGTTCTAGGGTTTGAGAGTGAGAACTGTCTATTTATAGGCCTAGGGTTGCAAACCTTAATGGGCTACTGGGCTCCATTCAGCATATTTAATTTGGGCCAGACCTGGGATCTAATGCAAATAATAAAGTGGGCCTATGAATTAATTAATTATCATGTCCACAACCCCGGACAAAATTAATTAATTAATATTAATTCTTTTTCACCATAGAATTAATACTGACCTACCCCTTTATTACCACGTTATGAGAACGGGCTGCATTAACCTGAGAATCCTCATATTTAAGGTTACTGGACATTCATTAATTAATCGGAGCTTTTTACAAGCTCTATCTACAATTAATTAATATCTTATTTTCCTGAGCAGTTCCACTCAAACCTTACCACTCGTGGTTGAACTTAATTAGCCTGAAGGACTTTAGCACGATGAATGTTATTGAGCTCCTCAGGGAATGTCTCCATCCTATTACTCGGATATGGTTACCTAGCTCCAGTCTCAGGCTGCAATACAAGAACTATTGTTACCTAAGATGCGGGTATACGAGCACGTTACTGAGGCTCTCCACCATGGCAAGTCAAAGAAACAATCAACCCGTGCAAGCCCCTGAACTTTTGTTAGGCTATGGACTCAATTAAGATCGAGATCTTGTATTCTCTGATGTTAGAAAGCAGAATACATCTCACTGTGGTCCTATCAATACACCACCGTGCGTACCAGCATATCAAGTAATCAAGATAGATTACTTCTTTCCGACTATGCTGCAACCTATACTAACAAACTTATCCTCGTACGTTGTCTCGGCTGTGATAATATTTATATCTCACTAGGTCAAGTGATCATACTGTCTTCTGCGATCTACAACACGAGTATGATCGTCCCTATCGGTGTGATAAGAAGATACTGTTGTTACTCGCATGTAAGATTGTTTAACAGATAGGAAATACCGTTGAATGTATACGCATTGTAATAAATGCTTTCTTTATGCAAAACCCAACAATCTCCCACTTATACTCAAAGTATTACACTCGCTATTACAGAGTATTTAGTGCGTCTATCTAGCCTAGCTATTACATCAACCACTGCCAGTGGTAGGCATCCATCTCAGACCTAGTCCATGAATATGTCTTTCGTAAACCTTCTACGGCAAGCACTTTGTGAATGGATCAGCTAGGTTGTCTCTAGTGTTAATCTTCTTGATTTGCACATCGCCCCTCAATACAATTTCGCGTATGATATGGTACTTCATCTCTATGTGTTTGCTCGTCTTTTGAGTCCATGTTTCCTTCGAGTTTGCCACTGCACCAGAGTTGTCACAATGGATTGTGATACTCTTAGGCAGACTCAGAATCACATCCAACTCTAAAAGGTAGTTCCGGAGCCATACCCAATTTTTGAAGCTTCGGAGGCGACGACATATTCCGCCTCCATGGTAGAGTCAGCAATGCAGTTCTTCTTTGCGCTCCTCCAAGATACAGCCCCACCTCCCAAGGTAAACATTTAACCTGAGGTAGATTTCTTCACATCCTGGTCCCCTTGGAAATCCAAATTTGTGTAACCCACAGGGCACCAATCCTCACTTTAATAAACCAGTCAATAATTCCTAGTTCTCTTCAAATACTTGAGGATGTGCTTTACCGCAATCCAATGCACCTGTCCAGGGTTAGACTGATATCTTGCTACCATGCCAAAGGCATAACAAATATCAGGCCTGGTACACAGCATTGCATACATGAGGCAACCCACCGCAGATGCGTATGGTACAAGACTCATCTCATCTTTCTCACTCTGTGTCACAGGACACTGCCCAGTAGAAAGATGTACGCCAGGTCTGAAAGATAGCAAGCCTTTCTTAGCGAGTTGCATGCTGAACCGGGCTTTCACAGTATCCACATAAGATTCCTAGGATAAGATTAACATCTTTCTCTTACGGTCCCGTAAGACTTTAATCCCAAGGATGTACCTAGCTTCTCCCAAATCTTTCATTTGAAATTGTTCGGATAAACAACGATTAATCTTCGACATCACTCCCTCGTTGTTTCCAAATAGGAGTATGTCGTACATGTACAGTGCAAGAAAAATGATGCTCCCACTGACACAAAGTCGATAAACACAACTTTATTCTCCAACCGTGAAAATCCATAAGATTTAATCACATCGTTCAAACATAAGTTCCACGACCTTGAGGCTTGCTTAGTTCCATACAAGGACTTCTTAAACTTCCAGGCAAGATGTTCTTCGCCCTTGCGCATATAACCCTCGGGTTGCTGCATATAGATATCCCTATCTTCTTCAAGGTCACCGTTTAGAAAAGAGGTTTTGACATCCATCTGCCAAATCTCGAGTTCTAAATGCGCTGCTATGACAAGAAGTATCCAAATGGATTTGAGCATGGCTACCGGTGAAAAGATTTCATCATAGTTTATGGCCTCTTTCTGATTATAACCCTTTGCCACCAGCCTTGCCTTGAAAGCCGTAACTTCTCCATCTTCTCCCTTCTTTCTCTTCTATACCCACTTGCACCCTATGGCCCTAAAGCCATCAGGCAGCAAAGCATTCTGGTATACATCCATAGCGGTTATTGATTCTATCTCAGAATCCATGGCGATGCGCTATTTTGGAACATCCTTGTCCTGCACTGTCTCTTCGTAAGTCAGTGGGTCAGAGTCCTCATGTCCATCTTCATAGCTCAAGTCCGAAGACTCACCCACGGACATGTACCTTTCTGGCTGGAAAATAACTTTCCCACTATGACGAGGCATTGGTGCCGTGTCAGCAGTTGGTGCAGCAACTTGTGGTTCTGCACCTTGCACTAAAGAATGTGCCGGTGGTGCTGTACCTCTCACAGGTGCACCCACGTTCTCACGTTCCCCTTCCCTAGGAATCGCATTCTCATATTCAATTTTTTGAAGAACTACATCACTCCTTATCTTGTGGTTTCTCACATACTCATCCTCCAAGAATCTAGCGTTGGTGCTAACAATGATTCTCTGACTCTCAGGACAGTAAAAGTAACCACCTTTCGTTTTCCTAGGATACCCTATAAACAGTATTACCTTAGTTCTGCTTTCTAACTTATCAGGTTCCTTCATCTGCACGTATGCCAAACAACCCCATACTCTAAACTTGCACAAACTGGGTTTGCATCCAAGGAAGAGCTCACAGGGTGTCTTAGGAACCAATTTAGAAAGCAACAAGTTTAAAATGTAAGTTGTTGTTTCCAATGCGTATCCCCAAAACGAAATGGGTAAGCTTGCATATCTCATCATTGATCTTACAATCTCCAAAAGAGTTCTATTTCTTCTTTCGGCTACACCATTTTGCTGTGGAATACTCAGTGCATTCCACTGGGATGTAATCCCATGATCTGACAAATATTTCATGAACTCGTTCCCGAGGTATTCGCCACTGCGGTCAGATCGCAGTGACTTGATATTTTTCTCGACCTTATTTCTACCTCAGCCTTGAACTTTCTAAATTTCTCAAAGCATTCAGACTTGTAGCGAAGCAGGTAAACATATTCGTATCTTGAGTAATCGTCAATGAAAGTGACAAAATACTCATACCCTCCACGAGCCTCTGTGGACATGGGCCCACACAAGATAGAATGGATCAATTCCAACACATCCTCTGCTCGAGACTGACTAGCCGTAAAAGGCCTAGAAGACATCTTTCCCTCGATGCAGGATTCGCATACTTGATAAGGTATAGGCCAGACTAAGTCCAATGTACCGTCATCTACAAGTCGCTGAATCCACTTCAAGTTGATGTGACCCAGTCTCAAGTGCTAGAGATATGTAAGATCCTCATTAGAAGAAATAAACTTTCTTTTTGTAGGATTATCAATTACAGATGAATTACATGCAAAATTCAAGGACGATTTTGATGAAAGTAAGCAATATACAGAGAGTAATCAACATCCCAAAATAGATAGCATTGTTATTCTCAATGACAGAAATAAATAACTATCATAAATAACAAATATCCATGCGAAGCTGATAAACAAGTGTCTTGCTGGTAAAACACGGCCTAAAACAAAACTCTCAAAAGTACTTTATTCATCAAAACATAAGGAGAGAGAAAACTTCATGAGGCTCCATCAGAAAAACTTTGCCTTTCATGCAGCTGGTATTTTGTTGCCATTACTCTCCAGCCTTATTGGCATGGTTCCCTGCAAAGTACAACAACATGGTTACCAAGTCAGTCTCTACAGCTCTATAAGAGCAAAGATAGAGTCTAATCATGCTTCAGTTATACATGCAAATGGCATTCCTTATCTCTTTCTTCCAGTGTCCTTTCTTACCGCACTTGAAATACTTGTCCTTCATAGTTGCTGCCCTATGCTTCCTGTTAGCCTCCTTGTCCTTTGCAGTTGCCTTTCAAGCTTTCTTCTTAATCCCTCTTTTCCACTTCATAGCTTTCGGTATAGCAGAGAGATTACCAGAAGTAGCTAAGGCAACCTTCTGAGGTTTCATGACTGATTCAGCTGCATTCAAGTCATTGAGTAACTCGTTAAGAGTATACTCTTTCTTGTTCATGACAACATTCAGTCTGAAACTCTCAAAGGACTTGGGTGGAGAGTTCAGTATGACATCGACTTTGGCCTCAGCGTCGATAACTCCACCGTGCACAGTCAGCTCATCCATGAGGTGAGTCATGGAAACTACGTGCTCTCTCACTGAGCTACCATCAAACATTTTTCTACTCACGATTTCCCTCATGATATTAAATCTGACAGCTCTATCAGTTTCCCCATAGGTTGCCTTCAGACAGGCCATAATGTCATAGGCATCCTTATGGTGCTGACGCTGCTGCTGTTAGACTTTTAACATAGTCCTGATAGGACTCAGCAGTGGGCACTATAGGACGAATGTTGGGAAATTTGGCTAAGTTTCCTTTCCCCAGTAGCTACTTGTTTAGATTCTAGTTTTGGTGTTTTGGTGGATCAAATCCTAAGTCCTACCAGCGTCAGTTTGTCTCTAGAATAGCTCTAGTTCTCAAATGTAAAGTCCTGTTTAGGTCTTTTCAGTTGTAAGTCGCAGCTGATCAAGACTCATGCTGACACTGTTCACCAGCATGAGATGTACTTACCAGTTGAGAGAAGTCTCACCAGCAAGCGACTGACAAGACTCGTGCTGACACTGTTCATCAGCATGAGAAAGAGCTCACGACTGGGTACTGTTCACCAGTTGGGAAGGTTTTCATCAGCAGGCGGCTGACAAACCTTACCAGCAGAATACGTGTTCTCACTGACACTGTTCACCAGCGGTGAAGTCACCAGTCATGGGAGATTCCAAGAGTTAACATCAGACATATTGGTAGACTTAGATTGTGCCAGCGCAAGTCACCAGCAGAGACTGCCAGCACAAGATCACCAGAATGATCTACCAGTCGGATGTTACCAGCAGAATTCCAGATTCTCTCTCCCAGAGTCTTAGAGACAAAAAGAAGATTCGTCGAGGAATTAACTGACAAAGTATGACTTTAAGGGAGGATACCTTAAAGTCTATCAGTTCAAGACACCAGTTCCGATTCCTCGTACTGACGAATAGTGCCGTTCTGACATAAAGAGATCAATGTCAGATAAAGTGGACAAAAGCATGGCATTTTCCGGAAATTCCTACCTGCCGCCGTCTGAAGGACATGCGAGGACAGAGACCTTTTCCGGATGTGTCCAAACGGCTAGAAGATTTGAATGGGATCCCGCGTCTATAAATACCTGGGATCCATCAACATTCAATACTCTTCTCTCTCGCTCAACTACCGAAAGTCAGAAACTTTATTGCAAGCAAGCAGAACACTTTCGAGGCTTTTCTTAAAGCTTACCGTGTGTTGATTTATTCAAACAAGAGACTTCAAGCTTCCAGCTTGTAAGTTACTGATCTCTTTGGTGTTCTTTCTCTTCTGAGGAAGTTCACAGCAGCTCTTGTGCCAGCCAGCACTTGAGTTATTACGGGCTTTTGCCGTATTGAGAAGATACGTTCTTGGGAGAACTAAACACCCAGTGAAGCTGTGGAGGTTGAAGTGACGTGCTCGCACTCCACCAGCTGATCAGAGTTGAAGAAGGACAAGGCCGGGAGCGGTTGATCTAGTGAACTGGTGGACGAGGCATTCACCAGCTAGAGATAGATCGTAGGACGCTTGTACCCGATTACTCTATAGTGAATTTCCAGTGCTACGACTGGAGAGTGGACGTAGATCAGTTGATCGAACCACTATAAATCCTTTGTCTTTTATCAGCTTTCTGCATTTCATACTGATTTAAAACCCAGCACCCAAGTGCTGGTGTATATCTGAAAACTGATATAACTGTGCAAACAAGGCTAAAAATATTCTAAGTCTTGAGCTACCAGCTGACGAGCCAGTCGCCAGTCAGCTGAGTACGCAGAGTGCAAGTTGACTTACCAGCTGACAAGGTCCCAGTCAGTTGAGTAACCAGCAAAGTGCAAGAAAACGATTAACCACATTTTCCGCTGCTAAGTTATACCCTGATAATCCGGGACCAACAAGTGGTATCAGAGCGGACGGTTCTTATAGACCGTTCGTATCTGAGTCGCTTAGGACCGTGATCCGTGTTTCCTTGCACTCCTTTGTTTGTCTGTTGATTAGCTCAGGTACACGAAGATGAATAATCCGAAGCTACTCGACTACAAGACGGTGAAGCATGATACATGGCGAAAGAGGTCGCTCATTTCTCTGAAGAGCATCCATCCAGAGATGAAAGATGTGCTAGAGACAGGGCCAATCGAGATCACCATGATACAGCACCAGCTAGGAGATCGTCCAGCTGCTGTGATCCCAAAGCCTCAAGGCGAATGGAACGCCGAGGACAGGAAGCGGAATCAGTTGGATTCCATTGCTCACGAGTTGATCCTGGCTTCTCTTCCAGAGTCGCTGATGGAGGAAGCCCTCCAGTTTGACAATGCCAAGGGAGTATGGGATTATCTTGATAGCCTATGTCAAGAAACTGATCAAATGAAACGCAAAAAATTGCAGGTTGCGGTGGACAAGTATGAGTCCTTCCAGATGCTGCCTGGAGAAACCATCAAGGAGATGGAGGCGAGATTCAACGCCATCGTCAGCGAGCTAAAGTCCCTGGACAGGAAGT
>JAPKLW010000709.1:4031-63919 GCA_026898455.1 Plectranthus barbatus
ACCATTTTTCCCCCTGTTATAATGAGTAAACAGGGCCTCGGATCGCCTGGTCAAAGTTTGGCTCGCCCGGGCCATCAATAACCGCCAAAAACCACCAAAAACCGACTTGGCTCGGCCGAGCAAGGCATGGCTCGACCGAGCCAACTCTCTGAACGCTCGTGCTCGACCGATCCTGCACTTGCTCGGCCGGTCCTTCTGCGCGATCTCACGATTTTGGCCATAACTTCCTCTCCCGAACTCCGATTGACCCGATTCCAGTTGCGTTGGAAAGCTAGCTCAAAGCTCTATCCATTGCTATGCTGAAAACTGCCAAGTGCTGAAAATTGCGTTTTGGCTCGGCCGGTCGAAGTTTGGCTCGGCCGGTCGAAGTCTCTGTCCAGCTTGGCTCGGCCGATCGAAGTTTGGCTCGGCCGGTCGAGCTCTCTGAATGCCCCGCTCGGCCGGTCCTGCACCCGCTCAGCCGGTCGAGCTCTCCAAACTCCAAACACGTGCAATTTTCCTCCAAAACTCCACCAAAATTGCTCGTTTATGCCCAAAACCTATCCTACACACATCAAACACACAAAACACGAAAACACAACCAAAATACGACAAAAACATATGATACGGGAGTAAAATAGCCACAAACAAGCATGTACACACATCAAAATATAGGTCATTTTACGCACGTATCATGGCCCTTTTGATTTTATGCTCTTCTTGCCGCAGGTTTTCTCTCATCTTTGGTGGTGCGTTGGTGCAGGGTGTGATGGACTTGCTGGAGTTTCACAAGGACATGGCAGTCAAAGTTGAAGATCAGGTGAAGGAGCTTGCTAGAGCCCAATCAGAGGGTCCTCGTGTTCGCGGGCGAAAAGAAAAGGTTCAAAGGCTGGAGGAGGAGCTGGCCGGCGCTCAGGAGGAGTTGCGCCGATGCCAGCTGGAGCTGGAGAAGGTGAAGAGGGGATCCTCTGAGGTGAAGAAGGAGTTCGCTCACGCTGCCGCGGAAGTGGATTCTCTTCGTGGGGAGATCTACACCCTGACGGCTCAGTTGGGGTCGGCGCGTGAAGAACTCTCGGCCCAGGATATCAACTTCAGGAAGGAGCTGGGGGAACTTGACGATGAGATTGCTCGATTGAGGCAGGAAGAGGGACTGGATTATTCCATCATCGTCATGTCTGAGCACTTCAGCGACACTTATGAGGTAGTACGTTGTTCATCTTCATATCCGTGTCTTTGAGTCGTACTGACTTATGTTGTTCTTGTAGATGATGGTGGGACAGGCAGCGGATGAGGTCCGTGGTCGTATCGCCCTCAAGTTCCCTGACCTGAACCTGTGTTTCTTGGATGAGCCGGAAGGGGGAGCAGAGCTGAAGGAGCCATCCTCAGAGCCGAAGAAGGATGAGCAAGAGGGTCGCAATCCCACATCTACCGAGGAGGTTCCCCACTCGAGCGCCGTTGTTGATGAACTGCAAGGTGGGGAACAGCTTGGTCCGTAGCCCAACTCCGATGAGCCTTCCAAATCTGCCGTCGTCTGAACTTTTATGAAGAAACCAACTTTTATTTTCTGCTGAACTTTTTAAGTGATTTCTGCACTGGATGCTTGTTGAACTTGTTTTTTTGTTTTTGTTTGATGTATGGATCGTGGCCACCCTTTACTGGTAAGTAAGAAAGGGTGGTCCTTTATGTGAATGAATGATTGTCGCCGCTTCGGCGTGCGTCTTGCTATGCATTTTGTTCACTCGCTATAGGCAAAATAGGACAGTCGTGAGTAAGGGCGATGCACATGGCATTGCCCCTCAGATGCTCAAGTTAGTATTCAGTATTGAGAGTTAAACGTGGCATGTAAACGAGACGACGTAAAACAAGCAATGATAAAATAGCGCTTATCGCGGAACGATGCAAAACGAATAATAGCCAAATAGCATTTATTATGAATTGATGCAAAATGGATGATAGCAAAGTGGTACTTATTTCTAAATAAAGTAAAAGCGACTAATAGTAAAATACAAGCGGAAACGAGGCAAGATGATAGACTGCAAAGTAGTACGCAAATAAGGTAACGTGAAGTAAATAATGAAGAGCGTATCTGTTGGGTCCCTCGTGGGGGACCCAGGGATAATACTAATGGTAGTATCGCTTTAGGTGCTTAATGTTCCAGCTGTTGCATACAGGCCTCACGTTTGGGTCTGCGAGGCTGTAAGCCCCTCGTCTGGATATTCTGACAACTATGTACGGTCCTTCCCATTGGGGAGCAAGTTTTCCTGCTCTGTCTTCCTTGGTGTTCTGGAATACCTTCCTTAGTACCAGGTCGCCTTCGAGGAGGGTCCTCAACCGCAGTCTTTTGTTGAAGAATTTCTCCACCTGTTGTCGTCTCTGAGCCCTCTGGGCGTGAGCCTCATCTCTTGTTTCGTCAATCAATTTGCGGATCATCATGAGGTCGTGATTGTTGCTTTCCAGCTGGCAGAACTCAACTCTTGGGCTTCCCAACTGCGTTTCTATGGGGATCACGGCTTCCTCCCCGTAGGCTAAAGAGAACGGGGTAGCCCCAGTCGATGTTCGTGGGGTCGTCGGATAGGACCATAGGACCCCAAGCAGTTCCTCCATCCAATAGGATTTGTGATCCTCCAGTTTCTTCTTCAAGGTGTTGAGGAGGGTCTTGTTTGTCAATTTGGCCAGTTCGTTTGCTTCGGGGTACCTCGGAGTGGAGAACACGAGCTTGATCTTGAACTTATCACATAAGGCTTTCACTTTGTTGCTCATGAATTGCACTCTGTTGTCTGTTCGTATCTCCTTTGGGACCCCGAATCTGCATAAGATGTGCGTCCACAAAAACTTTATGACCTCTACCTCCCCCGTGTTCCTTGGCGCCTCGGCTTCCACCCACTTGGTGAAATAGTCGGTGGCTATGAGGATGTAATCCTTTTGGGCCGTCTTGGTAGCTTGCCTACGATGTCCATTCCCTAGGACATGAAGGGCCAAGGGGTGATGGTGGCGTGTAGAGGTTCGGCGCTAATGTGGGAGGTGGCTTCGAACCTCTGACAATGATCGCACCTCCTGGCGAATTCCCTAGCATCGTAGCGTAAGGTAGGCTAATAGAAACCGGTGGATATTATTTTGTGTGCCAGAGATTGTCCTCCGGAGTGGTTCTCACAGTCGCCCTCATGTATCTCGTGTAAGGTTTGCATTATTTCGGGTTCATCGATGCACCTGAGCAGGGGTCCTTTGAGGGACCTTCGGTATGGGGTGCCGTTGAGCATAGTGTATCGAGTGGCCTATCGTTCCAGTCTTACGGCTTCATTTCTGCCGGCTAGCTTGGTTCCGTTTTATAGGAAAACTATCATAGGGGTCATCCACGAGGATTTGGGGTTTGCGCTTACGGGCGCTACTTCCGCCCTGTTGGTAGCGATTGGTTGTTAGACCCAGGTGACGGGGATTGGTTTTCTGATAGGGGTGGCAAGCGCGGTGGCTAAGTCGGCCACGCGGTTCTCTTCCCGTGCTACGTACTTGAAATTGTAAGTCTCAAAGGTTTCCCTGAGCATTTTAACTTCTTCGTGATAACAAAGTAGTCGGGGCTCCTTGACTTAGTACTCCCCGTTGGTTTGGTTAACCACTAGTTAAGAGTCGCTAAGGACTTCTAACCTCTTAGCCCCAAGCTCCTCGACAAGGAGGACTCCTCAAAGGAGGGCTTCGTACTCGACTTCGTTGTTGGTTGCGTCGAAGGTTAAACGTATAACCCTGATAAGCTCATTATTTTACTCGCTTATCTATATTATTTTCTACTATTTTATGTAGTTTTATTGAGTTTATATATATATTCTATGCATGAGTCTATATTAGGTGGTATTATGCGCGTATTGGTGTTTTTGCAGGTTTTAGGCCTAAGTTCACGAGAAAACCGTTCTGAAAGCAGTGATGTGTACGAGTAGCAGTGAAGAGTCCTTCCACAAGAAGAATTCGGGCTATTGGCGCATGGCAATGGATGAAGCTTTGAGTTATCTCTCCAACGCAACTGGAATCGGGTCAATCGGAGTTCGGGAGAGGAAGTTATGGCCAAAACCGTGAGACCGCGCAGAAGGGGCGAGATAGGACCACGTCGATCGACGCCAATCCACATCAATCGATGCCGAAGGGAGAGCCACGTCGATCGATGCCAATCCACATCGATCAACGCGAGTCTGCTGGCGCGGGAATTTGATGAAAATCGGATTTGGTCATATCTTTAGCCCTAGATTTGATAGGATACACATCCACCCCTATATTTACCTTGTAAATTCGACTTTTTCAGTATGCATCATCATATTTTTTAGTTGTTAGAGTCTTGAGAGTTGGGAAACACGAAACCCTTTTATTTTCTTGTAAGTTCTTTACTTTTATGCAATTTAATATGTTTTCTTTTGGATTTCTATCTGCGATGAGTGGCTAGAAACCCTAGCGGGTTTTAGGGTTTGATATTATTATAGATGCATGTTAGGATTAATTAATTAGGTTCATAATTCCTGTGATTATTTTCTAATTCTAAATTAATTCAAGGACCGAGAAGTGACGATTAATTTAGATGTCTAGCTATTGATAGAAGGACCGAGAGGTGAATATTGATAGTGAGATAGGGAATGCATGATACACTCTATACTGTCCAATGAGATGTATTAGACTGTAGGGATTGAACTGATTTGCTTGAGACCGAGCGGAGATAGTCACTAATTAGTAATCTAGGTTATATTTGCCCAACCAAGGAAATATAGCATTATTGCAGTATTCCACCTGTTAATTTAATTGGTTCTACATGTTATCCATAATAAGAATTCTTCCCTAGAATCTGTGTTCCTTTAATTTTGATTTCAAAACCTCTTTAATTTTCAGTATTATTTTCTTTATTTTCCAAAACCAGAACCTTGATTTTCTGTTCACTCAAACAATGAATTTTAGGATCATAATTAGTACATAGGATAGTTTCGTTATACAATTCCCCTGGATTCGATAACCTTAAGGTTCTTATAAATTTATTTTCCACTGTTGCTATAATTAATCTGTAGCTTTTACAGTGATCAGATCCTTTGAAAAGTTTCCCCCCATGGGCTGGTGAGAACCAGCCCTGCTCCGTTGCCATGGATGTTGCTGGCCCCGTCTACGTACAGGATCCAAGGTTCTTCTGATTGATATTCTTGGTCTAGATGGGCCACTTCCATTTCTGCCTGAGTCTGGAGATCATTAAGTGAACTCCGCCACAAAGTCTGCGAGTACTTGTGATTTAATCGCCGTTCTTGGCTCGTACTCGATGCCGTATTCCCCTAATTCCACGGCCCATTCGAGTAATCGGCCGGACAAGCTTGATTTCGAGAATACCGTACGAAGAGGGTAGGAGGTCACCACCTTGATGGGATGTGACTCAAAGTAAGGTTTGAGCTTTCGGGCCGAGTTGACCAACGAAAGTGCTAGCTTTTCCAAAGCTGTATACCGGGTTTTCAGGATCGAGGAGGGCCTCATTGGCATAGTGGACGGGATGTTGTTTGGTCCCCTCTTCCCAAACGAGAACTGATCCCACGGCCTTCTCGGAGACCGAGAGGTAGAGCAGAAGTGTCTCTTTGATCTCTGGTTTGGACAGGACCGGGGGGCTGGTCAGGTAGTGCTTTAGCTCCTCCAAGGCCTTGGCACATTCATCAGTCCATTCGAATTTCTTCCCCTTCTTCAAGGTCTGGAAGAACGACTGGGTTTTCTCAGAGTATTTGGCCGCGAACCTGCTCAAGGTTGCAAGTCTGCCGGTAAGCTTCTGAACTTTCTTCGGGTTCTTGTCGTTCTTCTTCTTTACCACCACGACATTGGCTAGCCACGTGGGGTACTTGACCTCTCGTACTGACCCGATGCTCAAAAGTTTGTCGAGTTCCTCGTTTATGACCTGATTCTTTTCGGGAGTGAACCTCCGGCGTCTTTATTGGATTGGTTTTCTGTGGGGGTTGACTTGTAGTCTGTGAGTCATTACTTTAGGGTCTATCCCGGTCATGTCCTTATGTGACGAGGCGAAGACATGCAACTGGGACCGCAAGAATTGCAGGAGTTCCGCTCATACTTCTGGAGTGAGTTCGGTACCTACAAAAGTTGTTCTTGTCGGATCGTGCTCGTCAAGAGGTACTTCCTCCAACTCTTCGGGTGGCGTGGTCTTTACAGCTTCCTCGACGCTGGTCACCGCTCTGAAGCTGGTGTATTAGCACTCGCGAGAGGCTGTCTGTTTTCCATGGATCGTGTGAATCCTCCATCTCATGGGGAAATTCACCACCTAGTGGTAGGTGGACGGGACGGCCTGGAGCTCGTGCAACCATGATCGTCCAAGGATGGCGTTGTAAGCAGAAGGGTCGTCAACGACGTGAAAAGTCAGATCCAAATTCTCACCCCCGCAAAATATAGGCAAACGTACGTCTCCCAATGTGTTCCTTTTTTTGCCGTTGAACCCAGTCAGTTGGGTTATGTTTCCTACCAATCTAGAATCAGGAATGCCCATTTATTTGAAGGCTTGAAAGAATAGCACGTTCACGGAGCTCCCACTGTCGACTAGGATCCGGCGAACGCGGCAATTGGAGATGGGCAAGGAGATGACCAAGACATCGTGATGCGGGTGAAGGATCCCTGGTGACTCCTCACTGGTGAACTCAATGACTTCATGCTGCGGATTTTTGTGGGGAACTCCGTCCACATTTCTGGCAGCTCGGCAGGCTCTCTTGGCGGAGCTACGATTGATGCCGCTCACTTCTGATCCCCCAGTGTGATGGATTTGTATACTGAAAGCATTAGGATTGGTATATTATGTACAAGGTTGATTGGTTAATATACTGTTGTATGTTCATCTCCTGTCTGAATTAACAAACATGTGTCGCAAACGCAATTATCCTCTTATCTCGTCTATAGGGAGATCATACGGTGTGTAGTAGATCACGGAAGATCGTATGTATCTTTTGACCTAGCGAGATATAAATAGTTATCACAGCTGAGACAGTTCCAGGATAAACTATCGGTGTAGGCTGCAACATGCGCGGTAATAAGCATCTTATCTTGGATGGCTTGGTATGCTGGTGTGGGGCACACATTGATAAGGACCTAAGTTAAGATCGATTCTTTTATCTTACAGTAAAAGAATCTATATCTCTATGGCTTGATGAGATCCTAAACCTAAATGAAGGTAAGGAAGTATATGCGGATTGTGTATCACTTTGAGTTGCAGTAAAAGGCTCTAGTTGAGCCTGTATATATGTATCTTGGGTGATAGCTTCCTGTGTATGACTGTCTGGTACTGGAACTAGGTAACCACATCCAATATAGGATGGTGACATTCCCTGAGCAGCTCAAAAGGTTCGTTATGTTAAAGTCCTGCAGGCTGATTAAATTCAAGCATAAGTGAAAAGGCTTGAGTAGAATGACTCAAGAATATAAGATGTTAATTAATTAAAAAGTTTGTCTGAGATTAAGTTAATTAACGAATGTCTGTAATCTTAAATGTGGGGATAAACCGAGCCCATTCAACCCATACCTCAAAACGTGGTAGCAAATAGGTAGGATAGTATTGATTCTCTGGTGGAATGAATCAATATTAATTTATTAATTATATTATGGGTTGAATATGGGAATTAATTAATTGATAGGCTTATTTGCTATTTGCATTTTGGTCCCTGGTCTGGCCCATGAAAACTCAGGCCCAATAGAAGTCCAGTATTTTCCTATAAATAGGCCTCGATTTATCAGATCTCAAAACACCACAAGATCATATGTTGCACACAACAAACCATATTTTGGGAGCTATGGTGATCGACAAAGATATGAGAAACGAGGAGGAAATTCTGCTTCTCAACCGGGTAAGGAATCCGAAGGGAATCTTCACCAGATATTCGAATTGAGTTGGGATACAGATCAGATCAGGATGATCGTCTTCATTCTTCTCTCTCCTTCTTGTTTTCAAAAATTACTTATTAATTTTCATAGATCTAATTCCTTTTATCTGTTCGGAATTAATCTTTGTGCGCGGGAAAAGAGATCAAGATCAAATCTCTGCGCACTCGTTCTTCAGGTTTCTACAATCCAGGTATTCCGCATAAACCCCCTTATGCATAATCAATAGGAGAATGCTAGGAATAATCATAGGTATAGCAATTTATTTTTGATATTCCAATTAACGATCTTGGCAAACGGACTTCGTGATTCAGTTCACGAATCCCTTCAATTAGTATCAGAGCCATGTTGATTAATTGGCTCTGTCAGGAAAAATAATATTGCCTATGATTTGCATGATAATTATTATTGAATGAATGCACTAATGGTTTATGGATTGTATGTTTGTGTTTTTGTTCCTCGTGGTTCTCGGGTTAATCCACCCTTTTATAAGGATTCGTTTTTCACCCACGAGATAAATCTGTGGTTAGATTTAAATTCCAAATTGTATTAGGATGCAATTCCAAGTAATTTTTTAATTTTAAATTAAATTTGTAAAACAGTGAATGAAGAACACGAAGAACGAGGAAAGAACACAAAGAACGTTTGCACGACAGAGCGCGGCAGCGCACGACAGCACCGGCACAAGGGTTGTGCACGGCGGTCATGCAGGCCGCGAAGATGACGGTAAAGTGGCGCAGCAGGCCGGCGAGGCACGGGGAGGCCACGTGCGATCGCGCGCAGGGGCAGCACAACACGCTCTCAAGCGCAGCTACAGGGGCGCCGACAGGGCACGCCGGCGGCGCGCACGGAGGTAGAGGGTGAAGGGATTCGTGAACTGAATCACGAAGTCCGTTTGCCAAGGATCGTTAATTGGAATATCAAAAATAAATTGCTATGCCTATGAACAATTTTAGCATGCTCTTATATTATTATGCATAAGAAGGTTTATGCGGAATACCTGGATCGATGAACTCTGAAGAACGGGTGCGCGGAGATGCCCTTTGATCTTTCCCACGCACAAAGATTTAATTTCCTAACAGATTGAGGAAAAAAATCTTATGAAAATAATAATATTATTTTCGAAAATAAAGAGGAGAGAGTAGAAGAAAAATCCTCCTGATTTGATCTTCTAATCTGTATCCCAACTCGATCTGAAAATCCGGTGAAGATTCTCTATCAGATCCCTTGCCCGGTTGAGAAGCAGAATTTCCACCTCGTTCTCAGATCTTAGTCGATCACCACAGCTCCCAGAACTGGTTTGCTGTGTGCAACTTATGATCTTATGGTGTGTTGAGATCTGAGGAACTGAGGCCGATTTATAGGAAATTACTGGACTCCTATTGGGCTTGAGTTTCATGGGCCAGACCAGGGACCAAAATGCAAATAGCAAATAAGGCCTATAAATTAATTAATTCCCATATTCAACCCAAAATATAATTAATTAATTAATATTGATTCATTCCACCAGAGAATCAATACTGTCCTACCTATTTGCTACCACGTTTTGAGGTACGGGTTGCATGGGCTCGGTATATTCCCACATTTAAGGTTACAGACATTCGTTAATTAATTAATTAAGCTCTGACAAGCTATTTAATTAATTAACATCTTATATTCCTGAATCAATCCACTCAAACCTTTTCACTTATGCTTGAACTTAATCAGCCTGCAGGACTTAGCATAACGAACCTTTCGAGCTGTTCAGGGAATGTCACCATCCTATACTGGATGTGGTTACCTAGTTCCAGTACCAGACAGTCATACACAAACTGCTATTACCCAAGATACAGATATACAAGCTCAACTAGAGCCTTTCACTGCAACTCAAAGTAATACACAATCTGCATATACTTTTGTACCTTCATTTAGGCTTAGGATCTCGTCAAGCCATAGAGATCTAGATTCTTTTAATGTCAGATAAAAGAATCGATCTCGACTTAGGTCCTTATCAATGTGTGCCCCACACCAGCATACCAAGCCATCCAAGATAAGATGCTTATTACTGCGTATGCTGCAGCCTACACCAACAGTTTATCCTGGAACTGTCTCAGCTGTGATAACTATTTATATCTCGCTAGGTCAAACGATCCATACGATCTTCCGTGATCTTCTACACACCGTATGATCTCCCTATCGACGACATAAGAGGATCATTGCGTTTACAACACATGTTTGTTAATTCAGACAGGAGATGAACATACAACATTTATGATTCCCAGTATATTAACCAATCGACCTTGTACATAATATACCAATCATAATGCTTTCAGTATATAAATCCATCAATCTCCCACTTACACTCAAAGCATTATACAGGTGCTTTCCAGAGTATAACGCGTCTAAACTAATCTTGCTATTACATCAAACATTCTACGTGGATAGCTTTGCCCTCAGCCCAAGGTTACGTACATGCATCTCGTAGACCTTCTGAGGCAGTGCTTTTGTGAATGGATCCGCTAGTTTATTTCTTGTATCAATCTTCTCTACTAGCACATCACCCCTTGCTACGATTTCTCATATAATATGGTACTTCCTTTCAATGTGTTTTGTTGCTCTGTGAGTTCGTGGTTCCTTTGAATTAGCCACAGCTCCCGAATTATCACAGTATATCGTGATTGTCTTGGGCAGCTAAGGAATCACGTCCAACTCCAGAAGGAAGTTTCGAAACCATACTGCTTCTTTCGAAGCTTCAAAAGCTGCCACATATTATGCTTCCATGGTGGAGTCCGCAATGCACTTCTGCTTTGCACTCCTCCATGATATGGCCCCGCCTCCCAATGTAAACACATAGCCAGAGGTGGACTTCTTTTCGTCTCGGTCTGCCTGGAAATCTGAATCAGTATAACCCACAGGGCACAACTCCTCACACTGATAGACGAGACAGTAGTCTCTAGTCCTTTTCAGGTATTTGAGTATGTGCTTTACCGCGGTCCAATGCGCCTGTCCAGGGTTAGAGTGGTATCTCGCTACCATGCCTACAGCAAAGCAGATATCTAGCCTCGTACATAGCATTGCATACATGAGGCTCCCCACGGCCGATGCATACGGCACGTTCCTCATTTCATCTTTCTCCCTTTGTGTCACCGGACACTGATCCTTGGAAAGATATATGCCATGTCTGAAGGGTAACAGACCTTTCTTGGCAGTTTGCATGCTGAAACGGGCAATCACAGTATCCACATATGATCCTTGAGACAAGGTCAGCATCCTTTTATTGCGCTCCCGCAATACTTTTACCCCTAGGATGTATCCTGCCTCCCCAAGGTCCTTCATATGAAACTGCTCGGATAACCACCCCTTTATGCCCGAAAATACTTCCACATTGTCGCCAAATAGGAGAATATCATCTACATAAAGTGCAAGGAACACCACGCTTCCGCGGACACATAGACATTACACGCAACTCTCGTTTGAGCATTGTGAAAATTCATAGGATTTAATCACTTCATCAAAACGCAGATTCCATGACCGTGAAGCTTGTTTAAGTCCATACAGCAACTTCCTTAGCTTCCAGACCAAATGTTCTTCGCCCTTCTGCACATAACCTTCTGGCTGTTGCATATAGATGTCTGATCACTGTAATTTCTACATATTAATTATAGAAATAGTGGCAAATAAATTTATAAACCCTAAAGTTATCGATCCAGGGGAATGAAGCAACGAAAAACCTTAAGTACTAAATCATAAGTTCTCAAAATACTGGTCAGGAAAATCAATTAAAAAGTTTTGGTTGTTTTGAAAATCGCAATACTTGCTAATGAAAATTAAACAGGAAATTAAAAAGCTTTTGGATTCAGATAAGAGGAGCACAGATTCTAGGGATATCTACCTATCAAGTATGACATGTATGAATGAATCGATTAATTCCCAATTTTAATTCCTCTTCGTAGTGAAACATCAGAAAAGTATTACGAACTTCTTTGTTGGACAATTCGTAAAGTAGATTAATTAATTACCTATCTCCGCTCGGTCTCAAGATAAATTAACTAACTCCAAAGATCTACAGATTTATTCCTACAATCAATCTCCTTCAGTTACGACAAAAAATCAGATTATATTGTGAAAATCTTTTTCGATTGAAAACTATCACAGTTACGTCTCAAGTAATCAACTAGATAATCCTAAGATGTGGCCAACAAATCAAGATTATGAATAAGCACAGATTTCACAAACTACGAAGGGAAAGGGAAAATAATTCAATCAATCAAAACATGTATACATTGATAATTCGAAACCCTAGAATCTGAGGAAGAGATTAGTTACGCATATTCAGAGGAATATTCATCATAGAAAAATACAACCTGAATTGCATAGAAACTTGTATCCGGAAATCTTCCCGCAGGAACTTGTCTTCAAACATAAAACTCTAAAAATTCTTCAATACTAAATCTTGTAATTGCTCTAAGTCTCTTCTCTCTAAAAAACGAATTATACATGAGTATTTATATAGGTGAAAGATGTATCTAGCAGTATCTAGGGTTAGATATGCATTAATCTCCAAATCAGATCCGGATTAGGTTTCCCGCATGCGCGTCGATCAGGGCTGTTTGGCGTCGATCGCTGGGCCTGGAACCTCTTCGTCGATCGACGAGTATTTGCAGCGATCGACGCGGCCTTTGCTTCCGTCGATCTTCCTTTTCCCCTCGTCGAGCACTGTGCCTTCTTTGCCTCGTCTGCGCAGTCTCACGGTTTTGGCCATAACTTCCACCTCCGAACTCCGAATGACCCGATTCCAGTTGCGTTGGAGAGCTAACTCAAAGCATCATCCATTTCCATGCGCCAATAGCCCAAATTCATCCTGTGGAAAAACTCTTCACTGCTACTCTTACACATCACTGCTTTCGGAACGGTTTTCTCGTCGGTTTAGGCCTAAAAACCTGCATAAACATCAAAATACACCTAATACCACCTAATATTGACATCATGCATAAAATATATATATAAACTCAATAAATCTACATAAAATAGTATAAATATAATAAAGATAAGTGAGTGAAATAATGAGCTTATCAATGTCCCTACCTTCTTCAAGGTACCTATTTAGAAACGCGGTTTTGACATCCATCTGCCAGATTTCTAGGTCCTTATATGCTGCTATGGCTAGGAGTATACGAATGGACTTAAGCATGGCTACCGGTGAGAAGGTCTCGTCATAGTCTACACCTTCTTTCTGACTATAACCCTTTGCCACCAGCCTTGCTTTGAAAGCTGTAATTTCACCATTCGCTCCTTTCTTTCTTTTGTATACCCATTTGCACCCTATGGCTCGACAGCCATCTGGCAAATCAGTTTTCTGGTATACATCCATAGTCGGAATGGATTCTATTTCAGAATCCATGGCGATCAGCCATTTGTCTACATCCTTATCAGATACCTCCTCGTTAGAAGACTCTCCCACGAACATGTACCTTTCGGGTTGGTGGACAACCCTCCCACTGCGACGAGGCATCTGAACCGTGTCAGTAGTTGGCACAGTACGCGTTGGTCCCATACCTTGCATTAGTGGCAGTGTTGGTATAGCCTCACCTGTTGTAGGTGGATTTACCATTACACTGGGCTTTCATGATGGAATTGCTTCTTTGTCCTCAAGCTCGTGGAGGACAATTTCACTCTTGGATCTGTGGTTTCTTACATATTCGTCCTCCAAGAATCTCGCGTTGGTACTGACAACGACTTTCTGATTCTCAGGACAATAGAAGTAACCACCTTTCGTTTGCCTGGGATATCCTACAAATAGCATTAGCTTACACCTACTTTCTAACTTATCAGGTTCCTTTGTCAGCACATATGTTGGACAACCCCAAACCCTCACTCTGTTCAAACTTGGCTTTCGCCCATACCAGAGTTCCAAAGGTGTTTTAGGAACTGATTTAGAAGGTACCAGGTTAAGCAAATAGGCCGCTGTCTCCAAGGCATATCCCCAAAACGAAATCGGCAAGATTGCATAACTCATCATTGACCTGACCATTTCCAAGAGAGTTCTATTTCTTCTTTCCGCTACACCATTTTGTTGAGGGGTTCCTGGTGCAGTCCACTTGGATGTAATCCCGTTGTCTGACAAGTACTGCAAGAACTCGTTACTGAGGTATTCACCACCACGATCTGATCGTAGTGTCTTGATAGTCTTACCTAGCTTCTTTTCTATCTCAGTCCTAAACTCTTTGAATTTCTCAAAGCATTCAGACTTATGGCGAAGCAAATAGACATATCCGAATCTTGAGTAATCATCAATGAATGTGGCGAAATACTCATAACCTCCACGAGCTTGCGTGGACATTGGTCCACATAAGTCAGAGTGGATCAATTCCAACACATTCTCTGCTTGAGACTGACTTGCCTTAAAATGCCTGGTCGTCATCTTTCCTTCTATACAGGACTCACAGATTTGATGCGGTACCACTTGGAAAGAATCCAAGAGCCCATCGCATGCTAATCTTTTAATCCTCTTTAGATTGATGTGACCTAGTCTCAAGTGCCATAGATATGTTTGATCCTCATCGGAAGAAAACTTTCTCTTTAAATGATTATTATTATTGGATGAGTTTGCAACATTCACGGAAGATTTATGCATACAATCAATGATATAGAGAGAGTCAATCAGTTTGCCATGACAGATAACACCGTTATTACCAATGATAGAAACTCCACTATAAAAAATAACTGAATATCCATCACAAAATAACTTGAAAACTGAAATTAAGTTCTGCCGAAAAACCGGCACATATAAAACATCTCTCAAAATCAAAACATTATTTTCAAAGCATAAAGTAAAATCTCCAATGGCTACTGCTGAGACTCGCTCTCCGCTGCCCATTGAGATGGTAATCTCGTCATGCTTCAGCTGCCTTGTCGGCCTGAACCCCTGCAAAGTATAACAAACATGATCAGTAGCTCCAGTATCCACTACCCAAGAATGGGTAGAAACCGATACTAAACATGTTTCCGTTATAAATGCACATGACGCACATTGTCCAGTCTTCCTAACTTGACAATCTTTCTTCCAGTGACCAGTCTTGCCACACCTGAAACACTTGTCCCTTTTAGCAGGCACGCCCGGTGTCCTTTTTGACTTTCTACCAGAAGTTGTACCTTTGGCTTTCTTCTTAAACGTTCATTTGCGCCTCTTGCCAACCAGCGCAACAGGACGATTGCTAGAAGTAGCCAAAGCAACTTTTTCTGGCTGCATAACTGATTCCGCTGCCATCAAGTCTAGGGTTGGGTCGGTATACCATACCGGGGTTTTTTTTTCATACCGTATACCTTACCGAAATTGAAGGTATGAAAAAAATGATACCGTTACCGTACCGTATGGTTCGGTATATCATTTTTTCGGTATTGCATAATTGCATACCTATACCGTACCATTTTTTCGGTATTTTCGGTATACCATACCATACCGAACGGTACCGTTCTATTTTCTGCTTCCATGGATGGTCGTAGAGAGTGAGAAGATTCTGATTTCATCCTAAAAAAAATAAGACAATTAGAAAGTAGAATTTTAGAGGTAAATATAAAATTTTCAACAGGAAATTAAATATCAAAATCGCAGGCATGGTGGAAGAAAATTATCGCAGGCTGCAGGCATCAAAATTATCGCAGGCATCAGAATTATAGCAGGCTTCAAAATTTCGCAGGCATCTTAAACTCAAAAAAATCACAACAAACTAGGGTTTATCCATTCTTCGAAACCAAATCAAAATAGTGGAAGAAAATTACCTTGAGCTTGGGACTGGGATGCGAGGCTAGAAGCAGGGCCGGCGTGGCGGTGGCTGGGGCGGCGTCGCGGTGGCGTGGGTAGAAGCAGGGGCGGCGTGGCGTGCTGGATAGAAGCAGGGCGGACTGGCGGTGGCTGGCTGCGTCGCGGTGGCTGGGGCAGCGTCGCGGTGGCGTGGCGGGGGCTGGGTGGCATCGCGGTGGCTGGGGGCCTAGGGCTGGGGCGACGAGACGTGGTGTGTGGTGGGATGGATTGGAGTTTATGATTTGGTAGAATTTGGGTGGGATTGAATTGATTTAGGTTTTATTATTTATATTTTAATTAATATGTTATATTTTTAAAAATAGTTTAGATATATTGTAATTTTATTATTTATAAGAATGAATTATTTATATTATTAATAATAAAATTTAATAATATATTTTCGGTACGGTATAAACCGGTATACCGTAAATATTGAGACCGTACCGAAAATTTTGGTATACCGAAAATTCGATAATTTCGGTATTTTTTCGGTACGGTATTTCGATATTTCGGTATTTTTCCCCATCCCTAATCAAGTCATTGAGTAGCTCGTTAAGAGTGTACTCTTTCTTGTTCATGACAGCATTCAGTCTAAAGTTCTCATAGGACTTTGGCAGAGAGTTGAGGATGATATCAACTTGCGCTTCCGCATCGATACCACCTCCGTGCAGCGTGAGCTCATCCATGAGGTGAGTCATGCCGACCACGTGCTCTCTGACCGAGCTACCTTCTGCCATTTTCTTTCCCACGATTTCCCTCATGAGATTGAATCTGACTGCTCGGTCTGACTCACCATAGGTCGCTGTGAGGCTGTCCATTATGTCACTAGCTTTATCATATGAATGATGTTGCTGTGCAAGTACCTTGGACATAGTAGTCATCATATAGCATTTCACTATATTGTTTGACTTGAGCCACTTGTTATAGTAGCTCCTTTCCTCATCAGTCGATGCATTAGTGAGTTCAGCCGGACGAGGCTTATCAAGGACAAACTTGTGCTCCTCTGCGACAAGGATGTAATCCAAGTTGCGTTTCCATTCTTGGAAATTGGGACCAGTTAATTGGTTTTGTGCTAAGATATTGATTACATTCGGTAAAGACATGTCTGAAAACAATAAATTAAAACAGAAATTAAAACATAGTCGCAAACTATTGAAACAATTAAATATTGAAACCTTCTGATAAAGCAATATTAATGTTTCCTCCAATTTGCCTAAGTATTACTATTGCAAGCCACACATGTGGACGTTTACAACAAAACACTTAACCAGACTGCATCTTTCAATTCCAGTCCTTTAATTCCAATCCATGCCCGGGTTCCTTAGACAAATGGAATTAATAATTGGAGACTAACTTAAGACCATATTATCCTACTGAGCAGGGACATCACAAATGAGTTATACTCTGGATAACATCTAAGCTAGCTTACCACCAAAGCCAACCCTCCCATAGAAGGATCTATTAGAACACACCCGATCCCTATAATAAGGTTGTCTCATTTAATTCAATCCCTAGAGAACTTATGAAAATTCAATACGCAAGCTACACATGTAGACGTTTACGCATGAACTCCCACTTCTCACATGAAATAAATGTTTGTTTTAAGAAATCCTATCTATTAGAACTTATGAATAATAAATTAAGTAAGCTACACATGTAGACGTTTACCTAATAAATTACCCGCTTCCAATAAAGGATCGCTTTGTGGAGGTCTTACTAAATTATGAGCTTAGTAATTTTTAGTTCATAAGGTTCAATTGCACAGATTATTTTATGTAGCCATAATTATAACATTGCTAAAATTCTATCATGCATAGCATGAACCCCGAATTTATAGTTATAATCAATTACATAAAATAAATCACATAGCATGCTTTAAAGTTGTAAATAAAAGCAGTAAACGTGCTCCTATTATCTACAACATGCTTGTATGCTGCGCAATTAAATTAAACATGTATGTCATGCGAAGACAAATAATAAAGCAAATAAAAAAATGTCCTCGTGGCCCCATGATACGAAATAAAAATTAATTCTAACTATTACAAGTTGGAATTAACAATACAGATCTTCGACTGGGCTCCCGCTACTTGGACTGAGATTTGAATTCATTTTCCAAATATGGGCCTCCAAGATTTGATTTATCGGAAAATCGGACAACTGGGCTAGTTAACTGAATCGCGGGCCTAGGCACACATTGCAAGCCCAATAGACTACGAGAACTTGGCCCGACGATTCACCACCGGCGAACCACTGCCGCCGGCGACTTGCCGCTACCGTGAGGGCTCTCGGAATCGCGCCACAGCCATGCACGTACGTGCATGGTTGTAGCCCGCGATCCACCTCCTCCGGCCGTTGCCCGTTTTGCATGCCGCCGTCCCGGCTTGCCCCGACCTTCGCCCGAACCGCCGTTCATCTTCTTCTCCACTGTTGGCTCACCTAGGCTCGCCGAAAAACGCGCACGAGGCGTGGATGGAACGCACGCCCCGACACACACCCGCAAACCCTAGGGTTAGCGCTGGTTATGGCCGCGCCGCCACCATCGACCGCCATCGCTGGCCTCATCCTCCCGAGCCATCGCCACACCACCTTGCTCCGCCTGCTGATGTCGACCGAGGGAGGGAGGACTGCCGCTGGCACGCGCAGGGTCGCGCAGGCCTGCCGCGCGCGCACGCGAACCCTAGGGTTTCGCCGCGTCGCGCTCGCGCCCGCGCTCCTGGCCGCACGCCACCGTGCTCTGCCTCCTCGCCTGCCGCCCCTCGCGTCGCTGGTCCCGGCCTGGAGCCGCCGCACCGCACCTGGCCGGCCTGGGCCGCGCGCCGTCCGCCTGCGTGCGTGCGCGCGCCGCTCACTGGAACCCTAGGGTTTCCGCGCGCGGCTGCGCCGTCCGGCTGCGTGCGTGCGTGCGCGCACCGCGTGCTGGAACCCTAGGGTTTCCGCGCGCGGCTGCGCTGCCGCCGCACCTGGCCGCACCCCCTGCTGCCGTGCCCCGCCGCGTCTGACTGCCGTGCATTGCGTTCCCGCCGTGTCGGTGCTGTCACGCGTCGTGCGGCCCTTCGTTCTTCGTGTTCTTCGTTCTTCGTTTTATAGATTTAATTTTTTGAAATAAAAGATTACTTGGAATAATCCTAATTACAATTTAAAAAATCTAACCACGGATTTATCTCGTGGGTGAAAAATGAATCCATATAAAAGGGCGGATTAACCCGAGAACCACGAGGACGAAAAACATACAATCAATCCAAAAACCATCCATTGCATGCAATCAATAATAATAATCATGCATAATCATAGGCAATATTATTTTTCCGATAGAGCCAATTAATTAACCTCGCTCTGATACCAATTGAAGGGATTTGTGAACTGAATCACGAAGTCCGTTTGCCAAGGATCGTTAATTGGAATATCAAAAATAAATTGCTATGCCTATGAACAATCCTAGCATGCTCCTATATTATTGTGCATAAGAAGGTTTATGCGGAATACCTGGATCGATGAACTCTGAAGAACGCGTGCGCGGAGATGCCCTTTGATCTTTCCCACGCAAAAAGATTTAATTTCCTAACAGATTGAGGAAATAAATCTTATGAAAATAATAATATTATTTTCGAAAATAAAGAGGAGAGAGAAGAAGAAAAATCCTCCTGATTTGATCTTCTGATTTGTATCCCAACTCGATCTGAAAATCCGGTGAAGATTCTCTATCAGATCCCTTTCCCGGTTGAGAAGCAGAATTTCCTCCACGTTCTCAGATCTTAGTCGATCACCACAGCTCCCTGAACTGGTTTGCTGTGTGCAACTTATGATCTTGTGGTGTGTTGAGATCTGAGGAACTGAGGCCTATTTATAGGAAATTACTGGACTCCTATTGGGCTTGAGTTTCATGGGCCAGACCAGGGACCAAAATGCAAATAGCAAATAAGGCCTATCAATTAATTAATTCCCATATTCAACCCAAAATATAATTAATTAATTAATATTGATTTATTCCACCAGAGAATCAATACTGTCCTACCTATTTGCTACCACGTTTTGAGGTACGGGTTGCATGGGCTCGGTATATCCCCACATTTAAGGTTACAGACATTCGTTAATTAATTTAAGCTCTGACAAGCTATTTAATTAATTAACATCTTATATTCCTGAATCAATCCACTCAAACCTTTTCAATTATGCTTGAACTTAATCAGCCTGCAGGACTTAGCATAACGAACCTTTTGAGCTGTTCAGGGAATGTCACCATCCTATACTGGATGTGGTTACCTAGTTCCAGTACCAGACAGTCATACACAAACTGCTATTACCCAAGATACAGATATACAAGCTCAACTAGAGCCTTTCACTGCAACTCAAAGTAATACACAATCTGCATATACTTCTGTACCTTCATTTAGGCTTAGGATCTCGTCAAGCCATAGAGATCTAGATTCTTTTAATGTCAGATAAAAGAATCAATCTCGACTTAGGTCTTTATCAATGTGTGCCCCACACCAGCATACCAAGCCATCCAAGATAAGATGCTTATTACTGCGTATGCTGCAGCCTACACCGACAGTTTATCCTGGAACTGTCTCAGCTGTGATAACTATTTATATCTCGCTAGGTCAAACGATCCATACGATCTTCCGTGATCTTCTACGCACGGTATGATCTCCCTATCGACGAGATAAGACGATAATTGCGTTTACGACACATGTTTGTTAATTCAGACAGGTGATGA
Organism: Plectranthus barbatus; assembly: GCA_026898455.1. NCBI lineage: Eukaryota > Viridiplantae > Streptophyta > Magnoliopsida > Lamiales > Lamiaceae > Plectranthus > Plectranthus barbatus. The sequence goes on from JAPKLW010000709.1 coordinate 24,380, forward strand.
ACATACAACATTTATGATTCCCAGTATATTAACCAATCGACCTTGTACATAATATACCAATCATAATGCTTTCAGTATATAAATCCATCAGAGGGCAGCAGCGGCAGCGGTCAGGCGCGCGAGGGCGCGCGCGCACGTCAAAGCCCTAGGCTTCGTGCGCGCGCGGCACCTGCGTGTGTTGCGGTGGCACTCCTCCCTCCGACAGTCGACGTCAGCAGTGCAGCGGCTCGGGGCAGGGAGATCGCAGGCTGGGGGCAGCCGGTGGCGGAGCTGGGCGCAAACGACAACATTGCAAACCCTAGGGTTTGCGCGCGGTTTGTGAGGGCCTCGGACCGCGTTCCTTGCATGATTTTCCAGCGAGCTGCGGGTGTCGACGATGAGAGAAGAGGAGGCCAGCGTGGATGGCAACGGCAGCGCACGCCGGGGCGACAGCATGCAAATGGGCGACGGTCATGGCGGCGGTTTTGCGGGCTACAGCCATGCGACATGCATGCATGTCTGCTGCGCGATTCCGGCGAGTCCACGACGGTGGCGGGTCGCCTGCGGTGGTGGTTTGCCGGTGGTGGCTCGTCGGGTCGAGTTCTTGCAGGATATCGGGCTTGCAATGTGTGTCAGGCCCGCGATTTGGTTAACTGGCCCAGTTTTCCTATTTTTCTGATGGATCAAATCTTGGAGGCCCAATTTTCAGAAAATAAAATCAGATCACAGTCCAAGTAGTGGGAGCCCAGTCGAAGATTTGTGAAATAATTCCAAGGTGTAATAGATAGAATTATTTCTTAATTCCATATCATGAGGCCACGAGGACATTTTTTATTTGCTTTATTATTTGTCTTCGCATGATATATGTGTTTAAATTAATTGGGTAGCATATAAGCATGTTGTAGATAATAGGAGCACATTTACTGCTTTTATTTACAACTTTAAAGTATGCTATGTGATTTATTTTGTGTAATTAATTATAATTATAAATTCGGGGTTCATGCTTTGCATTGAATTTTAACAATGTTATAATTATGGCTACATAAAATAATCTGTGCAATTGAACCTTATGAATTTAAATTACTAAGTTGATTATTTAATAAGACCTCCACAAAGCGATCCTTTATTGGAAGTGGGTAATTTATTAGGTAAACGTCTATATGTGTAGCTTACTTAATTTATTATTCATAAGTTCTAATAGATAGGATTTCTTAAAACAAACATTTAATTCATGTGAGAAGTGGGAGTTCATGCGTAAACGTCTACATGTGTAGCTTGCGTATTGAGCTTTCATAAGTTCTCTAGGGATTGAATTAAATGAGACAGCCTTATTATAAGAGATCAGGGTGTGTCCTAGCAGATCCTTATATGGGAGGGTTGGCTTTGGTGGTAAGCTCGCTTAGATATTGTCCAGAGTATAACTCATTTGTGATGTCCCTGCTCAGTAGGATAATATGGTCTTAAGTTAGTCTCCAATTATTAATTCCATTTGTCTAAGGAACCCGGGCATGGATTGTAATTAAAGGACTGGAATTGAAAGATGCAGTTTGGTTAAGTGTTTTGTTGTAAACGTCCACATGTGTGGCTTGCAATAGTAATACTTAGGCAAATTGGAGGAAACATTAATATTGCTTTATCATAAGGTTTCAATATTTAATTGTTTCAATTGTTTGCGAATATGTTTTAATTTCTGCTTTAATTTATTGTTTTCAGACATGTCTTTACCAAATGTGATCAATATCTTAGCACAAAACCAATTAACCGGTCCCAATTTTCAAGAATGGAAACGCAACTTGGATTACATGCTTGTTGCAGAGGAACGCAAGTTTGTCCTTGATAAGCCTCATCCGGCTGCTCCCACTGATGCATCGGCTGATGAAGAAAGGAGCTACTATAACAAGTGGCTCAAGTCAAACAATATAGTGAAATGCTTTATGATGACTACAATGTCCAAGGTATTTGCACAACAACATCATTCGTATGATAATGCTTGTGACATTATGGACAACCTCACAGTGACCTATGGTGAGTCAGACCGAGCTGTCAGATTCAATCTCATAAGGGAAATCATGGGAAAGAAAATAACTGAAGGTAGCTCGGTCAGAGAGCACGTGGTCAGCATGACTCATCTCATGGATGAACTCACGTTGCACGGAGGTGGTATCGATGCGGAAGCGCAGGTCGATATCATTCTCAGCTCTCTGCCAAAGTCCTTTGAGAACTTTAGACTGAATACTGTCATGAACAAGAAAGAGTACACTCATAACGAGTTACTCAATGACTTGATGGCAGCGGAGTCAGTGATGCTTCCAGAAAAGGTTGCTTTGGCTACTTCAGGAAACCGTCCTGTTGCGCTGGTTGGCAAGAGGCAAAGGAATGTTTAAGAAGAAAGCCAAAGGTACAACTTCTTTGAAGTAGTAAAAAAGGACACCAGGCATGCCTGGGAAAAAGGACAAGTGTTTCATATGTGGCAAGGCTGGTCACTGGAAGAAAGATTGTCAAGTCAGGAAGACTGGACAAGGTGCGTCATGTGTATTTATAACGGAAACATGTTTAGCATCAGTTTCTACCCATTCTTGGGTAGTGGATATTGGAGCTACTAATCATGTTTGTTATACTTTGCAAGGATTCAGGCCGACAAGGCAGCTGATGCATGACGAGATTACCATCTCAATGGGCAGAGAAGAGCGAGTTTCAGCAGTAGCCATTGGAGATTTTACTTTATGCTTTGAAAATAATGTTTTAATTTTGAGAGATGTTTTATATGTGCCGGTTTTTCTACGGAACTTAATTTCAGTTTCCAAGTTGTTTAGTGATGGATATTCAGTTATTTTTGATAGTGGAGTTTCTATCATTGGGAATAACGGTGTTATCTGTCGTGGCAAACTGATTGACTCTCTCTATATCATTGATTTGTATGCATAAATCTTCCGTGAATGTTGCAAACTCATCCAATAATAATAATCATTTAAAGAGAAAGTTTTCTTCCGATGAGGATCAAACATATCTCTGGCACTTGAGACTAAGTCACATCAATCTTTTTAAATGGTACCGCATCAAATCTGTGAATCCTGTATAGAGGGAAAGATGACGATCATGTCTTTTAATGCAAGTCAGTCTCGAGCAGATGATGTGTTAGAATTGATGCACTCTAACTTATGTGGAGCAATGTCCACGCAAGCTCATGGAGGTTATGAGTACTTCGCCACATTCATTGACGATTACTCAAGATTCGGATATGTCTATTTGCTTCACTACAAGTCTAAATGCTTTGAGAAGTTCAAAGAGTTTAGGACTGGGGTAGAAAAGAAGCTAGGTAAGACTATCAAGACACTATGAGAGCTGCTTGTACCGTCTATGTGTCAGCGGAAGTGTGGTGTTCCTTGTACTTTGTGCAGATGATATTCTCCTATTTGGCGACAATGTGGAAGTATTGTCTGGCATAAAGGGTGCTTATCCGAACTGTTTCATATGAAGGACCTTGGGGAGGCAGGAAACATCCTAGGGGTAAAAGTATTGTGGGAGCGCAATAAGAGGATGCTGACCTTGTCTCAAGGGTCATATATGGATACTGTGATTGCCCGTTTCAGCATGCAAACTTCCAAGAAAGGTCTGTTACCCTTCAGACATGGCATACATCTTTCCAAGGATCAGTGTCCGGTGACACAAAAGGAGAAAGATGAAATGAGCAACGTGTTGTATGCATCGGCCGTGGGGAGTCTCATGTATGCAATGCTATGCACGAGGCCAGATATCTGCTTTGCTGTAGGCATGGTAGCAAGATACCAATCTAACCCTGGACAGGCGCATTGGACTGCGGTAAAGCACATACTCAAATACCTGAAAAGGACTAGAGACTATGTCTCATCTATCAGTGTGAGGAGTTGTGCCCTGTGGGTTATACGGATTCAGATTTCCAGGCAAACCAAAATGAAAAGAAGTCCACCTCTAGCTATGTGTTTACATTGGGAGGTGGGGCCATATCATGGAGGAGTGCAAAGCAGAAGTGCATTGTTGACTCCACCATGGAAGCAGAATATGTGGCAGCTTTTGAAGCTTCGAAAGAAGCAGTATGGTTTTGAAACTTCCATCTGGAGTTGGACGTGATTCCTAAGTTGCCCAAGACCATCACGGTATATTGTGATAATTCGGGAGCTGTGACTAATTCAAAGGAACCACGAACTCATAGAGCGACAAAACACATTGAAAGGAAGTGCCATATTATACGAGAAATCTTAGCAAGAGGTGATGTGCTAGTAGAGAAGATTGATACAAAAGATAATCTAGCGGATCCATTCACAAAAGCTCTGCCTCAGAAAGTCTACGAGATGCATGTACGTAACCTTGGGCTGAGGGCAAAGCCAGCCACGTAGAACGATTGATGTAATAGCTAGATTAGTTTAGACGTGTTATACTCTGGAAAACACATGTATAATGCTTTGATTATAAGTGGGAGATTGATGGATTTGTATACTGAAAGCATTATGATTGGTATATTATGTACAAGGTTGATTGGTTAATATACTGGGAATTATAAATGTTGTATGTTCATCTCCGGTCTGAATTAACAAACATGTGTCGCAAACGCAATTATCCTCTTATCTTGTCGATAGGGAGATCATACGGTGTGTAGTAGATCACGGAAGATCGTATGGATCGTTTGACCTAGCGAGATATGAATAGTTATCACAGTTGAGATAGTTCCAGGATAAACTGTCGGTGTAGGCTGCAGCATACGCGGTAATAAGCATCTTATCTTGGATGGCTTGGTATGCTGGTGTGGGGCACACATTGATAAGGACCTAAGTTGAGATCGATTCTTTTATTTGACATTAAAAGAATCTATATGTCTATGGCTTGATGAGATCCTAAACCTAAATGAAGGTAAGGAAGTATATGCAGATTGTTATCACTTTGAGTTGCAGTGAAAGGCTCTAGTTGAGCCTGTATATCTGTATCTTGGGTGATAGCTTTATGTGTATGACTGTTTGGTACTGGAACTAAGTAACCATATCCAGTATAGGATGGTGACATTCCTGAGCAGTTCAAAAGTTTCGTTATGCTAAAGTCCTGCAGACTGATTAAGTTCAAGCATAAGTGAAAATGTTTGAGTGGATTGACTCAGGAATATAATATGTTAATTAATTAAATAGCTTGTTAAAGCTTAAATTAATTAACGAATGTCTATAACCTTAAATGTGGGGATAAACCGAGCCCATGCAACCCGTACATCAAAATGTGGTAGCAAATAGGTAGGATAGTATTGATTCTCTGGTGGAATGAATCAATATTAATTCATTAATTATATTCTGGGTTGAATATGAGAATTAATTAATTGATAGACCTTATTTTCTATTTGCATTCTAGTCCCTGGTTTGGCCCATGAAAACTCAGGCCCAATTGAAGTCCAGTATTTTCCTTTAAATAGGCCTCAGTTTCTCAGATCTCAACACACCACAAGATCATATGTTGCACATAGCAAACCATATTTTGGGAGCTGTGGTGATCGACTAAGATCTGAGAAACGAGGAGGAAATTCTGCTTCTCAACCGGGCAAAGAATCCGAAGGGAATCGTCACCAGATATTCAGATTGAGTTGGGTTACAGATCAGAAGATCAGATCATGAGGATCGTCTTCATTCTTCTCTCTCCTTCTTGTTTTCGAAAATTAGCTATTAATTTTCATAGATTTAATTCCTTTTATCTGTTCGGAATTAATCTTTGTGCGCGGGAAAAGAGATCAAGATCAAATCTTTGTGCACTCGTTCTTCAGGTTTCTACAATCCAGGTATTGTGCATAAACCCCCTTATGCATAATCAATAGGAGCATGCTAGGAATAATCATAGGCATAGCAATTTATTTTTGATATTCCAATTAACGATCTTGGCAAACGGACTTCGTGATTTAGTTCACGAATCCTTTCACGGTGATGAAATGAATGGTCTTCTCTTTGTTGGGGGAAGTTGGAATATTATCATCGTCGGGCTTTTTTCCGGGATTTGTCTTTCCATGGGTCCACGTCTTTTTGCCTTTCGGGGATAGGTACTCCATCAGGAGGCCTTTCTTGAGGAGTTCCATTACTTCAATCCGGAGTGCTCGGCACTCCTCCGTGCGATGACCGTGGTCATTATGAAACTCGCAGAATTTCTTGGCATCTTGGGAAGCGGGATTCGTCGCCATTCTAGGTGGCCATGTTACAGCCCCAGGCATCTGCTTCAGCACATTGTTCACGAGGTCGGCAGGCGCAATGCTCAGGGTGTAGTCAGGTACGTAAGGGGCGGTGCTCCTCGGTGCCCGAGTATACGGGTGTGGTCTAGCGTCCTTTTTATCACGAGAATCGGACTTCTCGTCTCTTGTTGTCCGCCCAGGGGTATGTAAGGCGCTCCTGCGCGAGATTCGATATTGTTCGTCTTCCTCCCATTTGATGCGAGCCCCGCCTTGTTAGGCACATCATCGAGGGTCTGGCAAGGATATAAGGTAAGATCCTTGTAGAGGTCGGAATCTACATCCAACCCCTTCTGGAAAGCCCCGATCGCGGTGGTCTGGGGGCAGTTGGGAATGTTGACCAGCTCCTTGTTGAAACGGGCCACATATGATCGTAGAGGCTCCCGTGGCTTCTGAATGATAGCGTAAAGCTCGTCGGGGTGTTTCTCCAGCTTCCTGCTGCTTGCGTATTACCTCCGGAACAGCTGATGGAGTTCAGCGAAGGTGGAGATACACACTTGCGGCAGGCTTTACGAACCACTCTAGTGCGGGGTCTTGTCAGGCTGGACCCGAAGTTCTTACTCATGCATGCTTTGTGCTCCTCTATCGGGATCGACGCTGCGAACATCTTTTGCTTGTAAATTGCGATGTGGTTTTTCGGGTCCATATTACCATCATACGGAACGAAGTTTGGCGGGACAAATCTCACGGAGATTTTGACATTAGTGATGCTAGGAGCAAACGGCGAGTCCGGGTAGCTCTCCCTCACAATGTTCCTTTCCAGTGGAGGCATACCGGGAATGCGAGCCAGGAAGGACTCGAAGTAGTTCAGGCGACTTTCGATCGCGCTCATTGCCGGATCAGACGCAGGGTGCCTCGCCTCCCTAGCCCCAGTCCTAAACTCTCCTCCGGTGTTGGGAGAAACGTGTTGACCGCGTCCACTGGCGTTGTGCTCGAACTCCACATTCAGGTTCTGCGGAGTCACCGGCGGGCGACGCATGGAGCTCTCAAGAGCTGTGATCCATGGTTGAGGGTTGGTGGCGGGCCTTGCCGCCCGAAGGCGCTGGTTCTCTTCGAGCGTCTCGCGGTACGCTCGCGTCATCTGTTCTATCTGGAGGTTGATCTTGGCGATTTCTTGTTGTGCATCACAAACTTGGTTCATGAGTTGTGCTACGATTGGATCGTCCATAGTCGATGGAGGCGGTGGTGGGAAACTCAGCGCCAATTGCGTTGTGCGGTTCTGCTCCATTCCCAGTAGAAGGTTCTGGAGCGCGTTTGCTCGTGGCTCCAGGCCTCGCTCTCGAGGGCTTTCTGCGCCGAGACTTATCTCCGTAGCGTGTTCGTCGACCATACCCTGCAAAAAGAATACAGTTACGTTCGAAAGGCCCCACGGTGGGCGCCAAATTATTGAGGTTCAATTTGTGATTATATTGGGACCCTTGGAACTAGTTATAAATCGAATCAAGATATAACCGACAAAATGAGATGTAAAATATGAGCCGTGAGTAAAGCTTTTTGAAAACGAATCAAACTCCTTTATGCTTTTGTGTGTTAGTGCTTCTATCCCTAGGAAAAAACATGCCCCAAAATAAACTTCCCACGCCCCTTTTATAAACTAAGGGGGGTGGTTACAACCCTAGCAATTTTCGATGACCGTTCCGACTTATAAGGGGAGTCGTTGGTGTCGATCGTTCGAGCTTTGCGCGGAATTGGTTAGCTAGGGTTTTTTGGGCTCCATATACTGGGATAGTATCACCGGCCGTGCGAGATCTCCGGGGGTAGTTCCGATTATCAAGGAGGAGGCGGCTTTGACCTATAGTCTCCTAACTTCCTTTCGATTTCAGCGCGCTCCCAAATTCGGTGTCTCCTGCTTGGGTCGTGCACGAAGGCCGGACCTTCTTGTTTGATCTTAAAGCTCCTCCTCCTGGGGCTGGAGGAGATTACGACCTTGACTGGAAGCTGGAGCTTGTACTCTGCATGCTGGGTCTTGGGCTTGATTGAGATCATCATTCCGAGGCCGTTGAGCCCGTTTAAGTGCGTTCTCTTGGGCTGTTGCCATTCTTGATGGGCTTGGGCCTGACTTTTCTAGCACAACCATTTTTGGGCCCAACGCTAATGGTATATATATATATAGGAGGGATCATGTAAAAAAAATCCCCCTGTAAAAAAAAAGAATGAATCATGTCCATCAGATCTAAAAAAATCATTGGCTGATATGCAAACAAGCAATGACTAACACACAATCAAGCAACAAAATAATCAAGCAACAACTTAAATACAATCAAGCAACATTGTAATCAAGCAACGACGTGAACACAATCAAGCAACGTCATAAACACAATCAAGCATCTTTCTCACTTTCTCACGTTAAGAATTTTCTCACTGGATCCGCTCCATATATATATATATATATATATATATATATATATATATGTTATAATATATTTTTTAGAGGAAAGTGATAAATCTTTAAATATAGTAAATTATTTAATTTAGTATATTAAGGAAATATAAATAAGTAAATAAAATAAAATAATAAATAAAAATTAATATTGATGTGATGTAATGTATTTTAGAGGGAAAATTGTATTATTATAATTATTGTAAACTTCTTTTATTTAGTATTATCATTATACATAAATATATTAGATTAGTTAGATTATATTTGAAAACTACAACTAATTCAACAAAATTAATCCCAAAATTAACAGCACCAGAATAATAAGAGGAAATAATTTAAAATAGCAAAAACTTAAAAGAACATAAAAAAAATGACAATTCTTATTAATAAATGCACAAAATAGCAAAAGTGGAATAAAAAGTCTAATTTATCCTCAAAGATTATTTAATTATTTGGAAGTGTCTAATCAAATATAATAAATCGTGAAAATTATAAAAAATTGATTATTTAATTCATTTTATTTTTTAAAAAATTAAATCAAATATTTGGGTGCATTACAATATTTTTTAATAATATAAATAATTTGGAATGTATATCCAACCTTAATTATTGAATATACATCCCCTTTTAATAATAAAATTTAAGTTCACAACCCCCAAATTACTTGAATTCACAGCTCTTATTTGTAGTAAAAAATATTAATTTACATTACTCTTTAATAATTCGAATTTCATTCGAAATAAATTATCAATTCCTTTAAATTAAAGATTAATTTAAAATAAAATCCAAACTCACACCCATAATTATTTAAATGTAAATTCCAATTCACTTAAATAATTTAAAATAATAGCAGCTACACTCGAATTTTTCAATTAAAATTACTCAAATTTTGATTATAATTTTAATTCACACCCGTGGTAATTTAAATTTCAATTCAATTGGTTAATTCAAAAGTTTTTAAAACAAAATTAAAAAAATCAATAAAATTAGTTGATCGCAATACTCACCTGGAAAAAATTAAATCATTTATTTAATTTATGGGATGAGAGAATTCTCGGGAAAAAAATTATAAATTAACTAGACACAGGTTTGAGTTATAAAAGAAGGGGTATTTACATAATTTTTGCTATATTATGCATTTTTTCATAAAAGTTGCTATTTTCTGCATTTAAAATAGTCAAACTTGTTATTTTTAAAATTTTCTCAATAATTAATTGGAAACAACAATACTTCAATTGTAACTTACTGGATTATAAATTAATTTACCAAAAAAAAAAACTGAGAGTGGACTAATTAATAATGGGAAGGTCTTGCGTTAGGCGGGCCTAAACGATTTAGGCGGGTTTTATCCATTAACTCAAGCTTTAGGCGGGTTTTATCCATTAACCCAAACCCAAACCCATATAATATACCCTATTTGGGATGGGTGAACCCATTTGGATAGGATAAAACCCGCCTAAACCGTTTAGGCCTGCCTAACGCAAGTTTTTGTCATTAATAATTATATTAATCACAATTTCGTGCACCTCCGGAAATTGAGTCACGACAATAATATCATATAGGGGCATTGTTGTCCAATTACACCGTCTATTCTTGAAATGATTGAAAGCGGACGTGACGTGAGGAGACGAGACGAGTCGATCACACACAGTCTCTCCGAGTCGGTCCGAGTTTCCCATTTTTTGAGTTCTCGACTGGTATTGACAAACTCTCACAAATTTCTCTTAACACATTTACGCTCAATATATTCATTCATACACGAACATATACTCTCACACACAACGCTTAGGGCTTGCTGTCTCACTGACATATGTTTTGCTTCGTGCGTCTGCATACAGCATACTAATCCCTTCTTTTCTGTTATTTTGCTAGTTTGTAACTGAGAACTAAGCAGATTTGTTGTTGCATTGATGTTTCTGGGCCTTCGTTTTTTTTTTTTAATGTGAAGAGGGGCTGTACGCACAACTCATGCTGTTACGTTGTTGTTTGACGTGATATCATTTTCTTAGTGTGTTCCCTTTGTTGGTTAGTGATAGGGTTTGGCGATCGGAAAACTATTGTTTCTCTTTATAGAGCACTTGTCGCCTCGTGTTGAAAACTTCTTTTCTTTCTCACTTTTAGTTTATTCTTTAGTTCGTGAAGTTTTATACTTTTATTACTTTGATGTCTCCGGAATGAAAAAGATGGAAGTTTGACTGCATGGCGTAATGGTTCGAAGTATTTTTAGATTAGGCGTGGGAATAGAGTAATCCTGTTAATATATTTTTTTTATTGGGTTTAGTTTTCCTGTTGAGTTTGTATCGATTGTTCTAGTGTTTCGTTGTTTTTTGTCCATCCTCGAAAATAGCCGTGCCTCGAGTTGAAGATTTGGGAACTGGGTGTAATTTGTTTTGTTGGTTCAATGCTTTACTATTTGTCTATTCAAAGTCACGTGATGATGGCATTACTTGGGCGATGATGTTAATTAGTATGTGCTAATTCGGGCTTCCCATTGTCAACTGTTGTTAGGTCTTTGGTCAATGCTCGTAAGACTTTCTTCTTGTACAGAAAATGTTGATGTTACCCCTGTTTTTTTAATATGTGCAAGCATATTATGAAACTAATATTGATAGTTGATACGTATCCAACATGCTGCATTTGATTGTGATCATGAGAATGACATCATTTAAATTTCTATCTCTTTTCCCTTTTGCTTTGCTCTGATTTGTTTGCAGAGATGTCATGATGATTCCATCATCTATTGTATTATTGATTACTATTTTATGTCGTGACAGGTTTTGCAATGGGTGATTGCTTATTGGAAAATGTAGGACGAGGTGATTGTGACTTGAGAAACTTTTCTTACTAGATTTGTATGTTAGCTTGGTGTTCGTATCTTTGACCTTTTGATCCAACAATTTTCAGGTTCTCAAACTCTAGTTAAACTGACTAAGGACCGCAAAGTGATAAGTTGGGTAGCATGTGTTGATCCACCCATTCAAATGTATGTTACCTTACAGCCACTAATTCCTTGATTTGTCCTTTAAAATTCTGGTTGAGGCTTTATTAGAACACACAAGTTCTATGGATGCTGTATTTGGTTTCCTGTTGGAAGTCTCTATTCTTTGATTTGTCTGCACTGCAGCTTGTAAATCTGTTCTTCTGCATGTCTATGGTTATTATTTTCATTTTCTATTGCAGTAGTTTTCACTGGGATTATGTTACTCAGTAGATGCTATATCAAGTTTTAAAATCTATCCTTTCCAATCTTGATTGCCCGATATGAAAATTTTCTAGGAAGGTGATGTGTGAGAAACTGTCGGATACTCATTTTTCTCATGCTCAATATGATACAATTACATGTGAACTCTTGGGGATCCTAGCAAAAGCTGGGCCAAACATGAATCATGAATACATGAAGTCGTTCTTGTTTTCACAAAGGCACTTAAAACTGCAATATTCGAGTGGCATGTATAAAATAGTGAGGTTCCACCTCAAACATTTACACTGATCAACAGAGCTTAATTCCACTCCATGTTTGTAAAATCCTGTACTAACTTTGCAGATGAATAATACCATTGATGAAACTTTTCTAAGAATTATTGTATCTGATGGTACAAAATAAAACAGCTACCAGCTGTATAAGTAGGATAATTGTATGTATCATCTGATGAATTATCAGTTGTTTTCTCACAATCTATGGATGTTGGGTCATTGGTTTTTATTATGTTGTCAATACTTTGTCCTTTTGTATTCATATGCTCCTGCATAAAAACTGGTAACAATTAGTATTTTAACATGTAAATAGGTTGTCTTTGCATATGGACACCTCCTCCATGAACACTGATCATTCTAAATGTGTGCACAATGTAGATTCCTTCCCAATTTTTAAATTTTTTTTGACACTTTTGGAGCCTCTAATTTGAGATCCAAGTGTATCCTATGGTTTATAAATATTCAACCCTTACAAAAAAGGTAAATGAATGGCAGGCTTGCAGTTTGGGACATAATATCCATTGTTAGGCAAGAAAAAATTGCTTTTCTATCTGCATTGCCTAGTTTTTCTCTAATACCGGCTCATGAAGATCTTCATCAGGAAAAGGAGTGGGTGGAATTCCTGGGACATCTTGAGATGTATAAAAGGGTAAGATCATAGTATTATGGAACTTCTTTTACTGATTTTTTGCATTTACCTATTGTAAAGGAGATCCTGTGTTTTAAAAGTAATGCAAACTATTAGCCAGGTTCATTTATATTTTTGTGGTGGGTGAGTTGCTGAGGTCTGAGGAGGGGTTGATGGATGTAGATATTTAAAATGTAGTACAGTTATGATTTGGAGTTTATGGCATGATAATATGAAAGAAATAGAATATGTAGATTTCAAGCAAATGTGTTTTCCTCCATTGTTTGAAATGCATACGAACTTGACCTTCTTCTCAATTATCGCCTTGTGTTTTTTGGTAAATGTAATCACGCCTTGGAGTTGACTGTTATATTTTCTTTGTATTCAAGGTTGCAGTAATAAAGTTGCAATTGCATGAAGTTTATGTACTACCTGACTTTAAAGATTCAAAAATGAGGCTTGCAACTGTTCGATACAGAGACAAAGCATCAAGCATATGTCCAGCCCCAAAGCGTAATAGATTTGTTGTGCTTTATCATCTCCCCTGTTGCATTCCTTCTCCTTAGCAATATGGCGGTCCTTTCCTATGTTTGAATTGTGTAAATTATGATCTGGAGGAAATGTAATTAGTTGGTGTTGATTTATGTGTTTCATAGTCCAAGTTTCAAGGCCCATTTTGTTCCAAAATTTAAAAGATTCATATATCACCACCAGATCCTTGTTACGATTTACTCTTAGATCTAGTACCTCATGCACTAAAAAAGATTTAAAGGAAGATTGTAAGGACTAAGGATCTTATCTACTCAGCTAGATTCATCTTTGTAGTTTCATAACTAATTAAGAATATATCAATAGAGGATAACTGATTATTTTTTTAAAAAAAATTCACTTACCTATGAAGGTTTTGTATGTTATCTAGTAAATTATGCATTTGGTAACCAAACTAGCCAGACAAGTTATCATGATGACACCATATTATGTTTAACTGGAGTTATTCTATAATTCTGATTTTTATAGCTATAGAGCTCCGTTGGGAGATTTTTATTTATTTATTTTACTTTATCTATTCTCTCCATCTTATTGCAGTATCATGTTGTATTGGAATCTTTTTAATTCATCTTTTATAGCATAGCTGAATGAGCTCCAGTTAGAGATATATTTTTGATGTATCTTTGCTCTCAGAAATCAGAATAGTTCTTGATGACTGTTGAAGTGCGAGCTCTTTTCTGTTTGTAAACTAAATTATGTGGTTTCTATCAACAAAATCTGTAAAATGCTCCTCTTGTTGTTCTCGTTCCCAAAATCTTCTATCAGATTCTAAATTACTATTTGTTGTTTACATGTCATTGATGATCTGTGACAGCAGTATGTATTTTCTGTTGTTGAATACATCATATTGTTCCAGCCAGTTTTTAACCTAGATACTGCTCCACACTGCCACCTTCTAAAGAGGCACATGCTAACTGATATTGCTAACAACAAGGTGATAAAAGTTATGCATAACTTGTAAGTTGATATGTCAAAATGAACCATAGAAGAGGAGGAACTAATCATAATTTCTTATTTATTCTTCTCTAGTCTGATAATCTTCTATTCTGCTGGAACAGAGATTGCAGATTGTGAGACATCTCCAGCCAGATCTCTAGCTGGTGAGGTCGCTCGGCCCCGGACTCAGGACAAAATTTCTTCGTGCTCCGACCAGACTCAAGATAGAATCTCTCCAGAGCTACAATGTTCCAAATTAAATGGAAATTACTCCTGTGATATTGCAGCACCAACGTTTCAGAGAAATTATGTTACAGCACATCCCAGTTATTTGAAAACTCTTGGTCAAGCACATTCCAGTTGGATATTTGGTGCAATTGCTGAGCTTGTTGATAACTCAAGAGATGCCAAAGCAACCAAGTAAAGTCTATATGGTGTTTTCATTTGTTTTGGTGTACTTATCTGTGTATAAGCAAGTTCTAAAAAAGATCTTGCTCCCATTCAACATGAGTTAGTTGAAAGTAGTAAAGTCATTTTTTTAGATATCGGTGAAAAATGAAATTCTCAACCAGTAATATTATTTTTAATTTATTGCTTTATATGTTTATGTCTGAGGACTTGGTTTCTTTTACCATATATGACATATACTGTTCGTCACAGACTAGAAATATCTGTGAATATGATCTACTCCAAAATTGCTGGAAAAGACATTCCTATGCTGTCAGTAATTGATGATGGACATGGAATGAGCCATGCAGATATCCAAAGAATGGTATCATTTGGCCATGGGCAAGTTCATGTAGATGACCCTAATCATATCGGAAGATATGGAATTGGATTTAAGGTACTTCTTCGTAATTTGGCTTTTCTATATAGTGATAATATTCTCAAGTATTTTCTAGAAAATGCTGATAACCTTATGTTTACCAGAAGATTGTTAAAATGATGCCTTATTAATGAGTATGTTATCAATTTTTCTGAATGTACAAGTATTATTCAAAATTTGTTCTTCATGATTTCAACTTTGTATCATGTTTATTATTCTATCATGGCTTTTCTCACCTAATCTTATAACATTGGTAATTTATCTTCCGCAATCATAGCTGAGTTGTTTACTAGAAACTTTGATTCCTTTTTCTTAATAAATATGTTATTGTTAAAGACTTTTTAAGTAAAGTTCAAAATTTTGAATGAGTTTTGAGTTGGACAGAAACAGGGTCCTGTTTTTTCAAATTTATATTGATGATTGTGAATGTAACTGTCCTCTTCATTATATTGTAAACTACTGCTGCTGTCCTCTTCACTCTTTTCTGCTATTAGTGACTACTAGAAATCCCTCTAATGTTTTTGTTATGATGTCCCAAATTGAATGCACATAAAAATGTGGATGCACGTATAAGTAGGATCAACCCCGGCAACCCTAATGTGAGGCTTGATATATGGGTTGACACCTGAAATGCAGTCTGTGGGCATCTGGTTCGAAAGGGGCTTGGATTGTTACGATGCCCCAACTTCCACATTGGATTTAGCTGAATATGTGAATGGAGTTATAAGTGCGGGTCAACCCTCAGCCTTTGTTTATGGTTTTGGGTTATGTTTGGGCTCTCTATCTCATGTGACCAAATTGTCTGTCCTCATTTTCATGTGGATCCGACGTTGGCCATCATAACAGTTTTCTATTCATTTGAAACATTTGTACAAGTACTGACACATTTGTTTTTCATCTCACTCATTTCCATTAAAGTTGAGAGCATGATATTTTATTTCTGTCTGTATGTGTTTGTTGAAAGTCTTGCAAGGCTACCTGCTGTATTCATATTGCCCAATTTGAAAAAAAAAGATATTGCTGAATAAAATTCTGAAAGAAGTCTTTTGACATTGGCATTGTTTTCAGACTGGGGCTATGCGATTAGGCAAGGATGCTTTGGTTCTAACCCAGACAACTAACACCAGATCAATTGCCTTCCTATCACAGTCGCTGAATGAAGGAAAAGATGTAGGTCACTAATCCCAATTTGTATAAAAGTTATGGATGTGATGTTAAATCTCAAATCTTGTTTGTTGTGAAATATTGTTTTATCCTCTCCTCCATGCTGTGTTGTAGAATTTGGAGATCCCTATTGTAAGCTACCACAGATTTGGCCAGTACATGGAATTGGCCACAAATGTCCAGAATGAGGATGCTGCAAAGTTCTACTTGAAGATCATGAAAAAGTATTCTCCATTTGATAAGTACCTAATTGGTGAAAAAGTAGGTATTTTTGGATTAGAGGGTACTGGAACACAAATTTATATATGGAATCTGGATGAATGGGGATCAGCTTACAGTTTGCAATGGGAAGCTGGAATCGCGGGTGGGAGTTCATTTCATCAGGGTGGTATATTCACTCGTTCAAGAAGAATCAGATCTCGTCCAGGACAAATATCTCATGTGGTGCGTGTTATTTGTGGATAGCATCTTAAATGTAATTATTCTGACAAAATTTAGCTGTCGTTTCTTCAATTTCAGGTACCTTTGGACTATTGCCTTAAATCATATTTGGAGGTCATATTCTTAGATCCAAGGATGAAGATTTATGTACAAGGAGCACTGGTAATATATAATTGTTTGTACTCTGTAGTGCCAAAACCTTGTTTATAAGCACGTGTGAGTTTCTTACAAATGTAAATAATCAAGTATATCAGCCTGAAGTTAGACGTTTCATTCTTGAGATACGAGAAACTTAACATTACTTCTTCCTCATTTACTGAAGTGCGCCAGCAATAGATGGGGCAAGTTGTGGGCTGTTGGGTCTTTTATGATATTGTGTGTGCGTATTGTTCCTTGATTTCTTTGTTTATCTGCTTCACATGTCTCAACAAACTAATGTATATGATTAACTTTCGACCAGCATATATCCCTTTGTTGAAGAGGTATTGATTAATATCTTTTGAATAGGTCAAAAGTCGACCCCTTGCAAAATCTTTGAATAAGACCGTTCTTGAAAATGGCACCATCTTGGGAAAACCAGTTCAACTTATTCTTGGTCGTTCTCAACTGGAATGGGAGCAAGTGAATTGCGGCATATTTTTATATTGGCATGGGCGTTTGATTGAGGTAAGGATTGCTTTATTTTATAACACGAGGAAATCTGTATTTAAGCTTAAAAAGGAATCTGGTCACTTTGAGAAAGTAAAATAAAATAAAATTTCCTTAAGTTGTTTTGGTTAAATTGCAGAAGGCAATGATTGTACTATGTGTTTAGTGCTCAAGGCAACTATGTCTGTCCGTGAGACTCCTTAATATTTCTCAACTCTTAAGACTATTTTCTTTGCTTCAATGAGCTAAGGAAATTGCTGCACTTTCTACAATAATTTGGAACATTATGCATTAGCCCATTTTGCTTGGATAAGATACAATGTTCAAATCAGATGCCTATAAAGTTGACATATGAAGTTGATCCATTTTTTTTAGACGACAATTTTAGATGATGTTCAGTAGGCGCTGACACTGAGCTCCCATACTTAACTTCCGAATGATAGATCTGCCAACGAACTGCATCAGTGAATTTCTTCTGTGTATGATGTTTGTTGAAGCGGTCTCCAAATGCTGTCATACATAGTCTGAAGGATTTTGTCGTATGTTGCAAGTTGTTTCTGATTTTGAGAACCTACTGTGACTGAGCATTTTTTTGTTTATTCTCTACAATGCTATGAAGATTAATGAAGCTAAATATATTGTTATTGTTGTCCATCCAGAATCCAGATGGAATGTTTAAGGTATTAAGCATTATGTGGAAGACCATAGTTCTATATCTGCCTGATTATGATCTGCTATGTGGGAGACCATAACTCTACATCTGCCTGATTATAATCTCTCATGTTTTATCAATTTTTACATATTTAGTGGCAGAACTTATAGTAGTCCTTGGCTTGGTCCAGGCATCAAAGGAGTATGTTCTTTGCTGAATGGTTGCTGGTCTGAACCTCTCTAATTGGCAGAAGTCACAAATGTATATCTGCTTGATTATAATCTCTATGTCCTATCGTTGGCAAGAACTCTATCTTTCTTTCACGAGCAAGTCAGTAAATGAATGACTCCGGTAGTATTGTCAGAGAATGAATTTCTTGGCTTCCCAATTCAGAACCTTTAAGAATTCTTCGTTTTATCCCTGTAAGAAATGTTACATGAATTACAGTACAAGTAATCAGTGTGGTATTAGACAGTAATTTTCAGTAACTTTGAAGCATGAACCATTCTGTTTTTATGCTAAATGTTGGATTATAACTTCAAATTTATCTATTAGAACACATTTTATGAATTCCAGATTCTTAAATGTTATAATCTTCAATCACTAGCTTCAGTACTTTTAGAATGTGTTACTGCTTGATTTTATCTTCGGCTTTTGGTGTCCCTTAGTTTAATTGTCCTTGTTTAAATTCCTCGCTGCTTTTCTTTGTCAACATTTTCTTTGTCATTTTACTTTAGGCTTATAAGAGAGTTGGAAGCATGATACACAATGGAGATTGTGGGCGTGGCATCATTGGGGTGATTGATGTTACTAATTTAATGGTAAGCTTCTTCAATAGATGTCATCATTTTTACTTATTATCTTAATATGTTTATGAGCTGATTAATTGTCTAGCCATCCTGCTAGAAAAAAGTATGCTTTCAATAATCTTCTGTCAGGAGTCCAAGCCTGCATATCTGTAGATATCTTTACCAAGGCTTCATAATAAGCCATTGGCATTGCCATCAGTGAGGTTCAATCTTACATTGCTAAAATGAGTGGTCTTCGTTTTGATAGTTTCCTTCAAGATTACAACTTTTCATACTTTATGCCGCGAAAGAATTGATCTGTACAGATGTACATTAGATCAGTTCTATACATTTTTACTGAGTAAATATTCAGCCAGAGCCTTTTGCATGATGAGGCACAAAGCTTGTAGGAAGTGAATTTTATGTGAATAGGTGATGTTCGATTATCTATAATTATTAGTAGCATTGACTTGAGCAACTTTGATCTAGTTTAGCATGAGAAGATTTCTGTTCTCATTAACAAGTTCTTTAAAATATCCTTTGTATGTAAAGAGGACATTTTGACTGTAATAAAAGTCAACAGAATTCATAAACAAATCTGACTCAGCTTCAATCCTTAGTTATCTTGTATTTTTTTTTACAGGATGATGACGACGGTCATGTCTGGGTGCACAATAACAAGCAAGGGTTCCAGGATTGTGAAGCCTACGCTGTACTGGAGCAGTGGCTGGGTGCAAAAGCTGATGAATATATAGACAAATATGTTGATAAGATTCAATTGGTAATTCATTTTCTTTCTTATAAAGGAGAGGAAATAGTATGCTTTATAGTTTATCGATATATAGCTGTCAATGAACTTTGACTAATCATATTCTTTGAATTCGTGTAATTGGTGTAAAAGGGATTGCGGCGGAAACTGCTTTTCTACCTGTATAGTATCTATTTTAGATGTCTTACATTTAAATGATATATCAAGGTTTACTTAGTGATAATTCTTTCGCGATTGTGTGGACTATTAAGATTTTACAAAGTCTGCTATTTTGTTGTTAGCCCATTTTCTTTTAGTAAGTAATTTAGACTCCCCGAGTCAAGTTTAAGAGATAAGAGTATTTCCTTCAAGAAACATGGATGCAAACTTGTATGTCACGCATAGATCTGTCCAATGGTAAGCATACCTCACATAATCAAGTTGCATGTAATTAGCTGATTAAGTCATTGCATGGACATATGGTTTCCCTGAATAAGATAAATATTTTGGAGTTATGTCATTCTCTTTATTTTAAAATTCAACCTCGTCTGATGGGGATTGCGCCTAGTCATTTTGGTGCATCACCATTTTCGAGGATGAGATTTATGAACACTGCAACTTCTTTCCTGAAAAGATTTGCTTCATTCTCGTAAAAGTAGTCGAGGGTAAGAAATAAGAAATAAATTAAAGGAGTAACTAATAGGTTGTACTGCATGGTGTCATCA
Organism: Plectranthus barbatus; assembly: GCA_026898455.1. NCBI lineage: Eukaryota > Viridiplantae > Streptophyta > Magnoliopsida > Lamiales > Lamiaceae > Plectranthus > Plectranthus barbatus. The sequence continues at coordinate 44,544 of JAPKLW010000709.1, forward strand.
AGTTTTATCTTCAGAGACTAAGAGTGAAGCCAGAGTTTAGTGCTTACCTAAAATAGCTTGGGGTTAATTGAACTCCTAACATCTGAGCATTCTCCATTAATTATAAGTGGCAGTCTGAATAAAACTCCATGATTCTTGCAAGTCTTAATAATTAGTTCAAAATAATAGGAATCTATAAAGGATGATTAAAGTTTGTGACTTCCTTTCTTTCCAGAATATTTTTTTTATTGCATGTATGTTTTGATCCAGCACATATCACATGTATGATTTTTAAGAATATCTTGAATATTTTTAGAAGTAATTGAAAATACCTCGTGACTCATCTATCTTCAGGTGCAACTCTTATACTATCTTATGGTTTTAGCTTTGTACCCATGGATTGCGAATCTCAATTTCCTTCCATGCTTCAAAATACCCTTTCCCTTCTAATTCATTTTTTACGGTTTCTGTTTCTGCATAATCTCATGTTTGGCTATTTTCCCCTGCAAGATTCTGGTTCAGGTTCTACACTCAGTTGAAATGGATTTTTTTTTTTTTCTTTTTTGTGCAGAAAAAGGGCAATGCCCAATACAAACCTGATCACGAGTGGGTGCAGTGTGAAAAATGCAGAAAATGGAGGATGTTGAACAGTGATTTTGATAGCAAAACATTACCATCCCAATGGTTAAACATCTTCTTGCATTTAAAGTTTCACTAGGAATATTTGACAGTAACATATGCATAACTCTATGGTGGATGATTCCAATATCCAGTTTTAGCATAATATCTGGCAATTTTAATGCAATTTTGTCATAGTTTAGACATTTGCCCACTGATTTTGATAGCAGAACATTACCATCACAATGGTTAAGCATCTTTTTGCATTTAAAGTTTGCTATGAAAAAATTGCCAGATATTATGCTAAAACTGCATATTGGAATCATATTGGAATCCACTGTTTTCTCAAACAGATCATTTTCAAGGGCAAACAGATGTCATAATTGCACGTAGTATCTAATTTCCTTTTCTGAGTTAAACTAAATCTGATGTTTGGTTTTAGGTTCTGTTACATGAAGCCTTTTCTTGGAAGCTGTGAGATGCCAGAAGAGGTCGAAAGTGGAACAATTACAATTTCAATCAAGCGTAGTCATGATTACAATGCTAATGATCCAAGTGAATCAAGAAATGGCTCTCCTGAACCGTCACCTATTAAACCTGAAGGTTTGTTGTGTTCTTTTTTGCCCATTCAGGCAATAATATTAAACTTGAACCGTCATACAAATGCAATATTTCAAGCTTTGGATCTTAATGAGGAGATATAAAGAAAACCATTAATATTAAACAGAAAAAGTGTAATGGAGAAGTGAGAAACATCTTGATTTGATGATTTTCCATAGAAAACCATTTTTGCCTAAATCAAAACCTTCAGCTTTATATGAGGAAATGAAGGCATAGTGGGACGGGGTCTGAAATAAGATTACCTTTTTATTAGCATAATTGATTAGTCTTGTTGCAAAGTCTGGTAGAAAAGATTGGTGAAAGTTCAGCAAACATAGCTGCCTGTAATTCTAAAGGAGAATGAAAATGATAGCTGCGACAATAGCATGTCAATCCTTCTTTGCTATAGAACTTACAATGAACCAGTGAAAACAATATGTTTGATTGATGAATGATTTCCAGATTTCTCAGCTACATCATATTCTCCGCGTAGTCATCTTGATGTGTGTTCTAGGCATGAAGATGTTAAAATTTAATGATGAGTTGTGTATCATGGTCTCTTAGATTTTCTGAAGAGGAGCATGGTGGGAAGATCTTTCTAGAGTTTATTGGGAGTCCTTAATTGTAAGGTTGTTATTGCTCAAGTTGTTTCGGGAAGATGAAAATGAAAATCGGGAAGATGAAAATGAAAAGCAGAGGCTGGATAAATATTATGATTATTATCAATGACATGCAAGATTATTTACTATATCAAAGTGAGTTGGGTGGTATAATGTAAACATGCTCCCTTATATTAGAGTTTCTCCTCCATGCAGGCATTGATGATGACTATAGTTGTGAATCAGAAGAGAGGGATGATGTGTTGCATGGTATGAATCCGGTAAAACGGAAGCGAAGCGCCCTCCAGAGGATCAGTAAGAAGAGAATGTACAGTAGATGTTCTGGGAATGCTAATGTCTAGTCCTTTGATATAGCTATTTTTTGCAACGGTTCAACACAATCTTTACTCGAAACCTGACCCGACCTGACCTATATGTAGATTCTGTGAGATATGGAGAGTAGATAGATATAAATATTACTGTACAGAGCTAACTGATTGTGTATCTCTTTGCTTCAGATGGCTTGGGATGTCATCCCCTTAGCTTACTACTAGTTGGGCTTGTCGATTTCATTTATTTGGATTTCCACTATTTTCTGTTCACTTTGAAAGATTAATATCTCCCGGTTTGCATGCTCACATTTCGAACTACTTGTGCACTATAGTTCATTACCCAATGCTTTTTGGTTTTTGGTAGGTTGGAAAGAATTTTTATGGTCAAATATTTTAATATATTCATAATATGGTTTTAAATTTTTATATAAATTCTTAACTTAAATATTGTCTTTTCAATTAAATAGTCAAGTTATTCTTAATTATATAAATCTAAGATGACATTATTATTCTTAATTATATAAAATATAAGATGACATTTATTTGGTGATGGAAAGCTATTTGGATTTGACGAAAAATCTTTATCATTAAATAAAATGACATGTTTATTTTAAAATAATGTTGATTGGGAAAAAAATTTGTATGAAATGTTTTAAAAAGTTGTTCGTAAAAGAACAAGAAAACATAAGAAATGTGGGGACCTTAAAATTTCAAAAGACATCAAATATTGGTATATATGATATTTTATTTGATAAAATGAAAATTTGGTGAATTTAATTAATGAGAAAAAATTCATCAGCCCTACATTTTCATAATTTTATTTAATATAAAATGTTAATTATTTCCATTAAAATAAAAAATATACTCCCTCCGTCCCGCCATATTAGGCACACTTTCCTTTTTCGTCCGTCCCGTTTATTAGGCACGTTACCTAATTTGGCAAATAATTAAAACATTCTAATTAAAATTAACATAACCTAAATTAACCAAAATACCCCCACCCATTTATCAAATTCCCTATCTACCCTCCCACCCTAAACACCCTAATTTCACAACCCTAATTCTAACACACACACCCGCCGCAACCCCTACCCCTTCCCCTTCCTCACCCTCTCGCGAACCCTAATTTTCGCGATCCCCATCGCCTTCGTCTCACCTTCGCGAACCCTAATGGTGGCGATCTAACCCGCCGCCTCCCTTTCCCCTTCGTCTCCCCTCTTGCGAACCCTAATCTGAGTCGGATTTCTTCACCTTCGTCTCCCTGTCGCGAACCCAAATTTTTCGCCGCCATCTTCTCGAACACTCCAACCCACCGCCGTGATGAAACCTTCCTCGCCTACCCCTGATACCACGATGATGATACCCGTAAGGCCTTCCCCTTCCCCGTCGTCTGTAGCTGCAGGCGACGAACCCTACCCTAGCGATCCCGGAGTTGTTGCCGCCTCTGCAGGCGATGACTCCGAAACTCCTTCCGATATTGTATCTGTCCCGGTGCTAGCAGTCGCCGAGCCCTACCCTTGCGGCGATGGCGGAGTCGCCGCCTCTGAGAGTTTAGGGTTTGTTGCCGCCGCAGATTCAACGGATTGGTGGATGGGCATCGATGGATCATGCATGAACGGAGGCGGGTTGCTGAGCGGTGATGAGGGAGACGATCTGTCTTTCGATCTGGAGAAAGAGAATGAGTGGCTGGCGATGGTGGCGCAGGAGCTGGCGTTTCCGACCTCTTTGAAGATGGAGGTTGTTCGGCTTTTTTGGGACATCTATTTCCCAAACATTCGGTGAATTCTCTCTTAATTACTCTCCTTTAAATTTTCGGCCATTTATTCGCTGGTTCTGTTGCTGGTTATCATTCGATGTTGAATTTGGTGAAATTTGGAATTTGTTGGTGATGTTGGTGAAATTTTGCCATGTATTCGCTGGTTCTGTTTCTGATGTTGGTGAAATTTGGAATGTGTTGGTTCTGTTGCTATGTTTGTTTCTCGGCCATGACTGGTTCCATGAATAATTGGGTTCTGTTGCTGGTTATCCTTCGAATTGTTGGTTATGTTGTTGGTAAAATTTGGAATTTGTTGGCTCTGTTGCTCTGTTTGTTTCTCGGTCATGACTGGTTCCATGAATATTTGGTTCTGTTGCTGGTTTGATATGTCGGATCTACTGTGGGAACATAGGTGAATGCCTGAAATGATTTTAAATTGCACACACAAAATTGTACACATTCCTGATACACTTTAAAATGTGAAATGTGTTACACCTTTGTTTGAAGTGGTTTCTTCATTCTGTTTGGTTTGATATATGTGTTGTTAAATGCAACATGCTTTAAAACTTCTTGCTCTTGCATGTCCTATGTGGCTCTGATTCTGAATCTGTGAGGTAGTATCTGTGTGTGCTTTTGGTTAAGTAAAACCATTTTTCATCTATGTGCACAATGTTCTCCATTGGCTTGAAATGAACCTTCTTTGAAACATGGTCAAAAGCTGTGGCATCTAAACTGTACCTCAATCTACTCAGTTTGTTAGGAGCTGTCAAACAGGGTTTAATTGCATTTGTGTGTGCTCTGATCAGGTTTTGTTTAGCCCATCTTCCCACAGTAGATTTAGATATGTTGATGCTTTCAGCTAAGGCTCTTATTGAACCTCTTTTCTGAAAATTAACAGCAGCTATTTGTTCATTATTTACCTCATGTGTGAGCTTCCTAATTCTGAAATGTCTTTTGCCTATCAAATGTAATGCTTCACCGCTTGATTTTGATTCTTGTGCAGATTTCCAGATCCTTGATACAGTTGTTCTTGACACGTTGAAGCTTGTTGCAGCTTCGTTGACGACCCCCCGGGCTGGCTTGTTATCTCTGGATTTCTCAAGCAGAAATAGAAGAATTTCAGCTTTTCTTTCTTCAGTAATGTCAGGATTTTTCCCCATTTTTTGTAAAGAAATTTCTGTTTTGTTTTTGGAATTGTATCAGAATTGAATCAGGGTGTTTATATTGTGTTTAGGAGGGAATTTTGTATTAGGTGTTGATTAATTTTTTGGTTTTGGCTCCAAAACTAAATTAGGTTACTTTTAAACTTGATTTGACATACCCCTACATTTTTACCTACATCCTTTATTTTTGTACTTTTATTGTTTTTTATTGCTTAATTACACTTCCTAATTACAATTAAAAATCCCTCCTTGGTTCTAGTGCCGACTCCCTCCGTGCCTAATATGGCGGGACGGAGGGAGTACTTAATTTAGAATATATTTGAATATTTGGCCAACCTTTTATTATATGATTTATAAGTTTTTGTGAAAGTTGGATTTATCCAAAGGGCATCTACATGTATGTTAATGATTGTAAACTTTTGCCGATCACAGTATTATAAATATTAATAAGAATACCAAATAATTTTAAAGACAACGGATTAATTTGATTTTATCGAGACATAAATTAAGTTAGATTAGTTGAAGTCTTTGGCTAAAAAGATATAATCGAAATGATCAATGTTGAGGACCATAGTTTATTGACAAAAACTTGGGTTAGACACACTTTAAGCGGTTTAGACGGATTTTATCTATACTCAAAATATAAAATCCGCCTAAATCATTTAGGCTTGCCTAACCTGAAACCTTCCCAAGTTTATTTGACCCATAGCAGTTGCGGGCAAGTTCAGAGCCTAATTGGAGCTTGCACGAAAACGTGCGGTCTGAGGCACCGACCATTGTATGGGAACTTCGCCATTTATAATTGCCTCCGAGATTAACCACCCCATCACGAATAGCGGATGATATTGTGGGTGTTTTTGTAATTGAATAAAGACCTAAATGAGTGATGGAAAACGGTTGTACAAATTGATTTTCAAATGTCCTACAACTAAGACCGTTCACACCTATTTATACATGTGTACTTTTGGCAACAGAACGAGTAAATAACTATCTTTACATATCTTTTCCAAGCATATTGCTTATTCTTTTATGATGCTTTCATATCCAATCATTTTTTATTTCGTTTGTTGTTCTCCAAGACTAAATTCCGTTGGTAATTTTCCCACCTGAAGGCTTACAATGTGCTTCAGGAAGAGGGCAAGGTCGTTTAAGCTCGAGCGAGTGTCAAGGAAAAAGAGTGAAGGCTCATCTCTCATAGCTTTCGGATGGCGAAGTGAGCGGATTAGCTCCGTCGAGCGTAGCTTTGTGATGGTTCTTCCGATCCCAAGGGATAGTTTCCCAACTCGAGGGCTTGCAAGGCAACATCAGATAGAATGGAATGGATAGACCAAGGCTCTTAACCAAAGGCTTGCAAGGGAGCTTTGAGAGAAAGGAGTGGATTGACTAGCTCCATAGAGTAAGCAGATTAACTCTAATATAAGATAATGTTGGAGTTAGCAGGTTATCTCCAAGCTCCTGTGGATCAAAGAGTGGGCAGACCAACTCTAATATAAGATGTTCATCGGAGTGGGCGGACCAATGCCCTGGAATGCGAGGTCATCAAGTGGGCAGACCAAAGTTCCAGAATATAAAAGATCATTGGAGTGGACGAACCAAAGCTCCAGAATAAGAGATCATTGGAGTGGGCGGACCAAGACTCCAACATATAAGATATCATCAGAGTGATCGGACCAAGGCTTCGTAATAAGATATCATTGGGATTGGGTGGACCAAGGCTCCAGAATAAGAGATCACCAGAGTGGGCAGACCAAGGCTCCGTGATAAGGATAATAAACAGAGCGTATGCAAGATCCAAAGTTCTTCTTTTCTGATTGTCAGTAAGTAGAGGTGGGAATAGACATCTTTGTATCCATCTTGGAAGTGTTCTCACGTCGACCGACACAACCTTGTGTCGGTCGACGTGCAGGTAGTCGACCCAAGGTACTTCGAGCTGAGGAAAGATCGAGATTGGGAAGTGTGTGTCGACCGACACATCATCCATGTCGGACGACGCGCGCGTTTTCCAGGATTGGAAGGGTGAATTTTCGCATGTGATGGAAAATAGAAGAGGAAATTTGCCAATTAAAGTCTTGGTCAAATTTTAAGAAGAAAATACCAAGTAATATCAACTCCTACCATTCAAAAGCACAACCCCACCTCTATATAAACTCTAGTCTGGCTCATTATTAAGGGTCCCTTTTTTTTTTAGAGTTCCAATTTAAGTTTTAATTTTTACTTTTTAGTTTTCAAGTATTCAAGGGCTGGATCTAAAACTCTTTATTTTTCTTGTACTTCTTTATTTTAATGCAATCTTTAATTTTCATTTTAACGTTTAATTTCAATATGCTAGGCTAGTATCTTTATCAGATTATAGGGTTTCTCCATCTGTGATACATATTTTGATTCGAATTCTACAAACCCTTAAATTGGTTTAAACTCTTTGGTTTTATTTCAAATCTATTTTCAATTAAAGGATCGAGAGATGAAGATTGGAAAAGGTTTTTGATATTAATTGATAGACCGAGAGGTGAAGATTAGTAATAGGAAGTGAGAGTTTAATACATTAGATTTTCTGTCCAACAAAGAAGAATTCATTTATAGGATTAATCTGATTTTTATTTAGATTGATTAACTTGTGTTTTTGAGACCGAGATGAGATAATCACTAGTTAATAATCAAGGTTTTAATTGCCCGACCAAGGAATTAATTGCACTTTAACCAGATTTCCACCAAAAGTGTTTTATGGGTTTGAATTATTTGTTTCTTGCATGTTGATCAGATTGGTAGATTTCCCTAGGATATGTGCGTTATTTTATTTGAATTTCTTTCAAAAGTATTTTCATAAAACCCAAAACCCCTCAAATTTGGATTTTCCCAAACAAAAGATTGAAAAAATATACTCAGTACATTAATTACTTCCATTGCACTATCTCTGTGGGTTCGACATACCTTCGGGTTAATTATAAATTTATTTTCCCTTTGCTATAATCTGTGTGCAAATATTGCATTGATCAAATTGGCGCCGTTGTTGGGGATAGCCAGATTGTGATTTGTTAATGCTTTGTTCAAAATCTTCTGGATTGGGTATTATTTTTAATTTTTCATTTTTTTGCGTGTGTATGTTTTTTTAGTTTCTGTTTCGACCGACGCAGCATTTGCGTTGGTCGATGCAGAAGTCCTCCACGTTGGTCGACACAGTTCCTGTGTCAGTCGACATGACCTGATTTCCCTTCCTTCTCCTGTGCAGGTGCATGAACACGTAAGCCAAAGGGAAACATTCGAGGATTTTGTTCTTGAAATCGAAGTAGCCTGTAGGAAAAACAAAAAGAAAGGAAAGGATAAACAAGAAGAGATGGCAGAGAATCCAGAAGCCCCATTGAAAAATATGACTCCCGAGGAGCAGAGGCAATTCGTGAATGAGGTGCAACAACTGAGGGCACAACTCCAAGCAGCTCAAGCTACTCAGGTAGAACAGGCCGCAAGATTGGTAGCATTGGATGCAACAAGGAATGATGAGAGACAGGTCGTGGTACAACAAAGGTCCATCTTGGACCGATTTCTCCCACAACAAGAAGAGCCTGGATTTAGACTTTGCATTGATGCCAACAATTTTGAGTTGCGGATTGGTCTAATTCAAATGGTGTAGCAAATCAATACGCAAGGAGGGCTATTGAAGAACCGTACGCACATCTCAACCAATTTATCGAGGTGTGTGATACGGTAAAGCAGAACGGAGTATCACAAGATGTGATCAGGATGAGGTTGTTCTCGTTCTCACTTTGAGACGAGGCACGATCTTTGTTTGCCGATTTGGACAAGAGTCAAATAGGGACATGGGAGGAACTTCGGTTAAATTCCTCACCTACTACTTCCCGCCGAGTCTTCTGCTAAAAAGGAAAGTTGTCATCACACACTTCAGCCAAAGATATGATGAGTCTCTCTATGAGGCTTGGAAGAGATTTAAGGAATTGTTAAGATTGTGCCCTGGTCATGGAATCGGCTTGGAGATGCAGGTATGTCACTTCTATGAGGGACTAACTGATGCTCACTAAAAACTCACACAAATTCTCAATGCACACTCAAGGTTTAATTATCAATCCAGGTCCTTCTTCCCTTCGCCCACTAGATTATCGGGATACTACGGCAAAGTCTAATAGCTAGGCAATACAAAATCGTTGAGTAATTTTTATCAATCTAGGCATTCAAAGTAAACCTAAGCTAACAACATGTACAAACGATGAATTAAACCAACAATCATAATTAATCCTCAAAACACTCAAATCAATTTTCTCCACAAACTTGGTAGAATAAGACAAACAAACACTCAAATGAGATAGAAAGGATGTTGAAATGAACGTAGATGTGATCCGATTAGGTAGAGCATCGATGTAAGCACATTTTAATCCCTAGATGGATGATCAATTCACTCTAATATAGTCAATCCCCTTTGTACCGGTGAATCGACCGTTGATGCAATTAGATACCTCAAACAGTTACGTTATCAATCCCTAACTCACTCCTAAAAGCTCGTAAATTCTAGACCTATGCACTTCCTCCGCACATGGATTGGATCGAGATACATATGAAGCCATGCTATTCACGACACGCCTATCCGCATATTGGCTGCAATGATTGTGTCCATTATCAACATGATTGGCTCTTACCTACATCTAGTTGAATGAAAACAAGCTCTAACATGCTTCAACCACAAAGAGGGAGGTAAACACACAATAATCCAACCTAATCTTCACACATCCTTCTCCAAATCAACATCAAAATAAAATTAGAACAACATACCTCTCAATTGTATCAATACAAAGTAAAATTGAAATAGATCCATTACAATCGACAAGTAGTAAATGATTTCTTCCCCAATTGGATTTGCTTGATCTTGATCAACCCCTCTAGCCTTCAATTCTTCACCAAGGAGTGGTAGATTTGCTCTTGGATACCTTGAATTAGGGTTGGAGATGATGGAGTATGGAATTGAAGAGAGAAACTATGTATATTTTTCCTAAAATGTTAAAAGTGCCAAAAGTCCCTCAAAAATGCGAGTTTCCCCCTTTTTATAATGAGTTGGCAGAGCCCTGGATTGCCCAGGATGGTTTAAAACTAAAAAACCGCCAAGGCAGCCCGCTCTGGATCACCCGGTCTGACTCTGGATCGACCGAGATATCTCTCTGAACAGACCAAATCGATCGAGCCTGCACCGGATCGGTTGAGCTTCTCCTCTGAACTGTGTTAGTATATTGACTGAATTGTGTCATCCTACTTATAACCAACATTCGACTTCCATTATAGTTCCATGGAAAGAAATGTATGTCTTTAGTTCTGCTTGAAAACTTTCATCACGATGAAGGCATTCATAGGCATATCTATCACACACATCATCCAAGACAATTAGATATGTCTTACCTTTCAAACATTCATTCAACCTCCCAATTATATCTTGATTCTCTTCCACACTCATTTGGTGATCTGGACTCACCGCAGCCAATACGCCGTAGCATTTCTTTGAATCCGCATTTTCTGCCTACTTTTATCCATACACGACAGGCAATTTTTTTCATAATATCCGGGTCCTCGAATATTTTCCTAGCCAGAGTAGTCTTTCCAATGCCCGACATTCCATACAGTGAGACAAATTTCTAGTCTAAAGAAGTAAGTTGCTGTTTGAGATGGTTATAGAGATCAGAGAATCCAACCATCTTTGAAATAACTTCTTCATCATCTTCATCTTCTCCTCTAGGAAATTTGTATAGATGATCAGCATAATACTCCTTGATTTCGTGAATCTTTTGGATGAAGATAACAATCTCCTTTTCTAGATCGGATTCTGGGTCCATCTTGTTTGAGAAGTGGCGTACAATTGCCCTGTTTAAGTTATAGATTGCATCCACCATAGTTTCATTCGGTCCAATATTGGAACTGTTCTGGTTGTATCCCACAAATATATATTTTTCTCCTTGAAGAGCAAATTACATAATAAGAAAGAAAAACACGTGATATATAGTATCGTGCTATTAACTATAAAGATTGGGTATATTTCGTGAAGCATTAATATTAATACACTTAGGAAGGTCCAAGAGCGTAACATATGAGCATGGGATACAGAATGAGACGATTTATTTCATCACCTCCCACGTGAATTTATCAACATGTCTTAAATATATTTATTTCATTTACTTATTGTTTGGTACTTTTTAAAAAAAAAAAAATGGCATGATATACAATAAATAGTTTTAACCTTTAAGATTGAAAAAATAAATATTTTTAAAAAAGATTCATTGAATAAATTTATACTATTATTATTATTATTATTATTATTATTATTATTATTATTATTATTATTATTATATCGTTTCAAAATTATTTAGATAAAATCCATATATTTTTCGTTCATAAATCATAATTGAAAAAATTAATCAGACTTCATGGCCCCATATATTATTTCTTCGTAACTTTCCAGAGGAAGAAAATTATTTTTTATTTTATTATTATTATTATCCATTTAACATATCTTTTAAAAAATTATTTCGATAAAAATCCATATATTATTATTATTATTATCATTATCCACTTAACATATATTTTCAAAATTATTTAGATAAAAATCCATATATTATTCGTTCATAAATCATAACTGAAAAAATTATTCAGACTTGATATTCATGAACTAGGAGTGTTATCAGGAAACCGCTGCTGGTTCATAATCAAAGCCTTAGCTTTTGGTAGAGGAAATGTTAGCGCGGAGTTTGAGATCATTGGAGCAAATATTGCAAGAAGATGCCAGGGTTTGCCACTAGCAGCCCAAGTTGTCGGGAGCTTGTTGCGTGGTAAATCGAAAGATGAGTGGGTTTCCATTGAGGAGAACTGGCTTTCAAATTCTGGAGGGAATGGAAACACTGTGTCAAAGATACTAAAATTGAGCTTCAATAACTTGTCCTCACCATCACTGAAGAAGTGTTTCGCGTTGTGTTCCATTATCTCTAAAGGTTGGTGGATGGGAAAAGATGAGCTGATTGATCTTTGGATGGCGGAAGGATTTCTCCAAACTGATGGAGATGAAAAAAATATGGAGTCTACCGGAAACAATATTTTTAATCTCCTTACACAAAGCTCCTTATTACAAGTTTTCGAAAGAGATCACTATGGAAATGTAAAATTTTGTGGCTTACATGATCTTGTGCATGAGTTAGCTTCCTCTGTCATGAATCCCGACAACAGTTGTAAGGTTCATTACATATCTATAAATTCTACAGATGAATCGGCTCCTATCCTTAAAGATGATGCCAAAGGTTTGCGTGCATATTTGGTGGTAAAGCTTCACATATTGTCCTCTCAAACTTCAAATGCCTTCATATGTTGATTTTAGATGATGATGATATGAATGAGTTGCCAATTGAGATTGGGAAGCTAACTTCGAGCTACCTAATGAAATATCATAAGAATAACTAATGAATTACATCATTGTGGGGATAAAAATAAGCATCAACACTGTTGAGTGTCCACGATTCCTAATGAAATACTACGAAGTAAAATAAATAAATCAACTATATAGATTTAAAAATAATTCATATTAATTATTCCAAAAAACCATAGAAGATGAATCTTGAAAACTGTTTACCATACTGTGAGCCAAGGTTGCAGGGAAAAGTTCGAGTTTGGGACTATCTTTACTATCAGCAGAGGCTTCCATGTTCAGCTTGATACATGACCACTTCAAGTTGTTCAGATCAAATACCTAAAACCATGCAACAAAATAATAAAATCCCCAAGCATAATAAACTAAAAGATTTCATGAATGATAGAGTAAGGCATTACCTGTAAATCAGATAGGTATCTACCATTGCGACTTCCACCCATAACATATAACTTCTCTTCAAATACTGTTGCTCAATGTTGTCAATGGTGTAGTAACAACTGTGAGAGCATCCACTTCTAGAATTCCTGTCACTTTTTGAGTTTATGATGGAGCAGCCCTTAGATCTCCCCTTCGATAATTGTTGGATGATATTAAGTCCAGTAGCTCACATGCTTCTTCATAGGATTTGGACAGTAAGGCTCCACTTGCTGATGTATCCAACATCATCCTTGAGTTTAAATTTAGCCCAAAGTAGAATGGCTCAGCCTGAATGTAATTAGGAATCCCATAAAAGGGCACCTTCTTAGAAACTCCTTAAACCTTTCCCAAGCTTCACTCACAAATTCATCCTCTTGCTCAAAAGACATAATCTCATTTCGAAACTTGGCAATCTTTGCAGCTGGAAAATACTTCATCAAGAATTTCCCAGTCAACTCATTCCAAGTGGTGATAGAATTGGGTGGAAATGAGCACAACCATGATCAAGAATTGTCCCTCAATGAGAAGCGAAATAGCCTCAGCCTTAGTGCCTCTGGACTCACACCTTGCAACTTGAAAGAGTCACAAACCTCCAAGAAAGACCGCAAATGAAGATGGGGATCATCGGTGGGTTGACCACTAAATCGGCTTATGAACTCCAGCATTTGGAACATTACCGGCTTTAACTCAAAATGTTTAGCTTCAATTTCAGGCCACACAATGTCTGGTTTCATCTCCTGGAACAATAGGTTTGCATAATAACGAATACACCTATCTTTATCATTAGCTATAACAAAGATATTGCCCAAGTTGTTTCCACCATTTCCAGCAACACCACCTTGATTTGTCATCTTTTTTCACACCTAAAGATTAAAACACTACTACAACTTGTTAATAAAACAAGTAAAAATACTAAAAACAAAATGAAAGCAGTAAACAAGCAATATAATAACATCCAGACTCAAAAATCAACACTCCCCGCCAACGGCACCAAAAACTTGTTGTTGTGCTGCAGTGTAACTACAGAACTGTGTGAAAGTATATGCAATCAACAAGTAATATAGTCTAGGAGACCAGATATCGAACCCTAGAGAGTGTTTAATCAAGTCGTGCACACAATATTGCTTGCAAAATAGGTTTGGTACTCAAATTTAAATGTGCAATAAACTAAAGTGAAAAGAAAACTAAAATGAACAAGATTAACAACCCCTCTGATCATAAACTAATCATAAATGACCACTAACACGTGCAAACAAAGGAAGAGAAACACACTTGAGTTATACATTTTCAATCTTTCACTGTCCTATATGCTAGAGCATAGATCTCGCATGAACTCTGAGTCTTAAAACAACACACAAAGTGCCTAGCAAGTTTCCACTCTACTAGATCTACACTCTCCTATCATACATCATATGTCTATGCTTATGATGATAATCGAATGAGAACAATTCTGAACTGGGGTTAACATTAAGTCATCCCTTTCCACATGCCTATGAAATAAACATGATCGCTTGTGGTTTCCTCGGCCTATATCTCCTTCCGGTCTCAATAGGTGATAAATCTCCACTCACTTTCGTGCTCAAGAGATTAAATAATCCAAAATCATAAACAAACTCAGATTCAAGCAAAATCAGCCATTAACATATATTCAAGATCAAATCAAGAATCGACAATCCAAGTGCAAAATGACTTAGCTCATGTTTAAACTAAAAATAAAATAAAACATAAACATGTTCCAACTATCCTTCATGTATTGGCTCAAAACATAAACCAAGAAACAAGAAAACCAGCAACATTGTGTCCAGTTGCTACTGCTCTTCTCCTTCCCCCATCTCTGCACAACCCCCAAAATTCCCTCTCTCTAAAATGTGGCTTGTTCAAGAAGAAAAATGGTTGAGATCCCCTTTTGTTTTGCCCTACTTTATCCAAAAAAAAGTGTGCTGTTTGTTTTGCCCTTGTGTGCTGTCTCTAAAATTCGAGTGACACTTGTAAAGCTAGAAATAACTCTAAAAAGCACTTTTGCTTTTGTGACAGGAAAGTGGTCCCCCCTGGTGCAGTCTTTCAACTCCCAGTAATGCCACTCCGATGCTCTAGCATGACATTCAACAGATTTATTCTTTCACTCCTTTGGCTTGAAACCTGGTTAATCTCACTCTTTTTCCTTGCAAAACAACTAAAAACAACAAAACACAACTATACAAGACAAAAAATGCAAACAATGGTAAATACAACACAATAACAACTCAAAATGGGTTATAAACACTCAAATCAACATAAAAGACACCAATAAAACACTAAAATAATAACTCTTATAGGGAGTTATCAGCAACCAGGTGACATCTGCCGAGGAAGAAGAAGAGGAAATGCCGGATTAGGAAGAAGAAACCATTCGGTGGGAACGAGGAAACGAGGGAGTGAAAATAGCAATTAAGCTACCTCATTCCGAGTCCACTACCATTATCAAATATTGTGTGTTTTCACTTTGGATTCGAGGGGTCGACAAGTCTGGACTCGGCCGCCTTTGTAATTTGAAGTTGTGTCGAGTCATGACGGTAAATAAGACACTGGATGGGAGGTAACCCATTATTTTATTGCTATTTTTTTTAATTTTTGTTTTTATTTCCATTCTTGTTCTTTTTATTTTTTTCTTTACTTCTGAAAAAAATAAATAAATAAAAAATTGAGGTCTGTTTCGGCCGACACGACTGAATGTCGGTCGACACAGATGCGAGCAATGTGGCACACTTGGATCGAGCTAATGATTGACATAGAAGGCTCCACGTCGACCGACATAGAGCCTGCATTGGTCGACGTGGAGTGCTAGCAATCAGAAGTTCACATGCCGTTCGAGGTCTGAAAAGAAGAAGATAAAAATTGGTGTTTGAGGCCAACATTCGAGGTACAGTTTCAAACCCTAAGTCTGATTTTCAAACTTATTCTCTCTGCTTTTTGAATAAGTTTAGGGGAGGAAGACTAAGGGGTTGAAAACTAATTATTTTTGTAGTTGGTTTTTGTGTTTATTTTATGCCTAGGTAATTGTTGGGTTAATTTGAGCCCTATGAAAATTTTTGTGATTCTGTGAAGATTTGTGAGTTATGATTGAACCCTATGACTTGAGTATGAGATTAGAATTGATTGACAGTAGTTTGGACTATTTACAATAATGATTGAGAATGCATATAAATGTAGAAAACCGCATGATTTACTAATTTGAAACTTGCATTGACATGATGTTAGATGAGGACTTGATGTTTCTGTGGAAGAAAATTTGTCCAAGTGTGAGTTTTGTGCCTTTAAAATTTTATTGTGAGTGTGTCTACATGTTTAAGTATCTCTTGAACTTGCTTTGTTTCTCTTTCGAGACTGCTAGTGTGCACAAGTTTAGTAAGTGATTTTAGGCCATTTTTGTTTAGCCTATTTATCCCATATAATGTCCTAATTGCACATTTATCCCTAGTCAACCCTTTTGAGCCTATGTAATTTTCTTTCTTTGTCTATAAGTTAGAAGAATGATAGGGGAATCAACTCTTGTCTATGAGAGTGGGTTTGAGATTGTTTGAGGAAGATAAGATATCGTTAGGAGGGTGAAAACAATAGGATAGGTTGGGCTCTAGGAAAAAAATATATGAAAAAAATGTGTGTGTATCTGTTTGTTAATCCTTATAAGCTCAAATGTATAAACAAAATTAGTATGAGCATAAAAGGATGTGTGAAAAGAAAAAAAAGAGAAATAAATAAAAGAGCCTCGGTTTGTATGGAAAGTCTAAGGAGAGTGGTAGAAATCGATAATGGTGGTTTAGATTGGTTGAGAGTAGCTAACTCGATTGATTTTAGTCACTTGGCCAAATATTTCCTACCTTTCACTAAAAAGCCTACATTACAATCTTGAATAAAGTTCTTTCTGATCTTAGACTTGTGTACACATATTTGCGGTGGAGATTTAGAATATTTGCAAGCCTATGGCAGAACTTGATTTGCATGACTTTTCTGTGTGATCTCATTTGAATACCCTAAACACTTGAGTGAATGAGTGAAACACTTTTCCTTGTGAGTCTTCCACAGTTTACAAATTGTCCAAATCTTTCGAAGTGTTGGTGTATTGTTGATTTTTGGTTTTGAATGTGATGAATCTTGTGAAACATTGCACTTCTCAATTACTCGAGCTTTTGGTTCATTCTTTCTGTTGATTGAGGAAAATCAAGTGTTTAAGTTTGGGGGGATTGATAAGCTCATATTTCTACTCACTTATCGCATTAATTTCTTATTTCTTTTCTGCATTTTAGTTTGTTTTTATGAATAAATTGAGCATGAGTGTATTTTGGAGGGTGTTGTACTTGTGGTGCAAAGTTTTGTAGGAAAAAGCATTGAAAAAGAGCAAAGTGGTCAAAAGATGAAGAATTTAGCCACAAAGCATTCTGTTTCGACCGACGTTGAGAGGCTGATGACTGATCACTGTAATTTCTACAGATTAATTATAGAAATAGTGGCAAATAAATTTATAAACCCTAAAGTTATCGATCCAGGGGAATGAAGCAACGAAAAACCTTAAGTACTAAATCATAAGTTCTCAAAATACTGGTCAGGAAAATCAATTAAAAAGTTTTGGTTGTTTTGAAAATCGCAATATTTGCTAATGAAAATTAAACAGGAAATTGAAAAGCTTTTGAATTCAAATAAGAGAAGCACAGATTCTAGGGATATCTACCTATCAAGTATGACATGGATGAATGAATTGATTAATTCCCAATTTTAATTCCTCTTCGTAGTGAAACATCAGAAAGGTATTACGAACTTCTTTGTTGGACAATTCATAAAGGTGATTAATCAATTACCTATCTTCGCTCGGTCTCAAGATAAATTAATTAACTCCAAAGATCTACAGATTTATTCCTACAATCAATTTCCTTCAGTTACGACAAGAAACCAGATTATATTGTGAAAATCTCTTTCGATTGAAAAATATCACAGTTACGTCTCAAGTAATCAACTAGATAATACTAAGATGTGGCCAGCAAATCAAGATTATGAATAAGCACAGATTTCACAAACTACGAAGGGAAAGGGAAAATAATTCAATTAATCAAACATGTAAACATTGATAATTCGAAACCCTAGAATCTGAGGAAGAGATTAGTTACACATATTCAGAGTAATATTCATCATAGAAAGATAAAACCTGAATTGCATAAAAACTTGGGTCTGAATGTCTTCCCACAAAAATATGTCTTCAAACATAAACCTAAAAACTCTTTGAATCTCTAAAATCTGAAATCTGGAATGAGGAATGATTGGGAATTTGATTGGGGGTTCTGAAAAATCGAATTTACAAAGTTATATATAGAGGTGGAGGTGTATCAAATCAAATCTAGGGCTAAAGATATGAAAAATCTCGAATTCAGCCAATTTCCCGCGCCAGCAGGTCCACGTCGATCGTGGCATTCTGGCGTCGATTGCTGCTCCTGAAACATCTTCGTCGATCAACGAGCATTGGCAGCGATCGACGCGGCCTTTACTTCCGTCGATCTTCCTTTTCCCCTCGTCGAGCACTGTGCCTTCTTTGCCTCGTCTGCGCGGTCTCACAGTTTTGGCCATAACTTCCTCTTCCGAACTCCGATTGACCCGATTCCAGTTGCGTTGGAGAGATAACTCAAAGCATCATCCATTGCCATGCACCAATAGCTCGAATTCCTCTTGTGGAAGAACTCTTCATTGCTACTCTTACACGTCACTACTTTCGGAACGGTTTTCTCGTGGGTTTAGGCCTAAAAACCTGCACAGATACCAAAATACTCCTAATACCACCTAATATTGATTCATGCAGAAAATATATATATAAACTCAATAAAACTACATAAAATAGTAGGAAAATAATAAAGATAAGTGAGTGAAATAATGAACTTATCAAATCCCCCAAACTTGAACGTTTGATTGTCCTCAATCAATAGGCAAGAAAGAAATCAAAAGATCAAGTGGTTAAAGTGCAATGCCTCACAAGATTCATCACAGTTAAGAACTAAGAATCCACTACCCACAACCAATTTGAAAGAGACAGAAAATTCATCAACCGTGGAAGAACTCACAGGAAGTGTATCGCTCAACTCTCAAGTGTTTAAGGTAATGATGAAAGCACTCAACAATCATGTATGAAGAAATTTCTGCCATAGGCTTGTAGATTTTCTAATATCTCAACTGCTATAATGTGCACACAAGTCTAGAATCAAAAAGGACTTTCGAAAGGTTGTAACGTAGGCTTTTTCTGATAAGGTAGGGAAATATGGCCAAGTGACTAAATCAATTGAGTACATGACTCTCAACATCTCCAACCACTATCTATAATCATCCACCTTATCTCCTCATATACATAAAAAAACTCACAATATAATTTTTTTATAGCTCATTTTGAATCTCTTATGCTCTTTTCGATAATTTTGTATTCTTTTCTTTTCAGAGAGCTTATGAGAATTCTAATTATTTCTTTGAGCTTCTTTTTTTTTTTTTTTTATAACA
>JAPKLW010000709.1:64019-101140 GCA_026898455.1 Plectranthus barbatus
TAATTATTTCTTTGAGCTTCTTTTTTTTTTTTTTTTCTCACACATCTTTTCACCACTATTTTATCATATCTTATCACCAATTCACCAATCAACCCCATACATACCACAACTCAAGACACGAGTGAGACAATACTTTTCTTTATCTCATAGACAAGGAAAGAAAAATTGTACAGGCTCAAAGTGGCTAACTAGGGAAAAATTTATTGTGAAGGGACAGTGTTTAGGATATTGGGTTAACAAAGATGGCCTAATATCATTTCCTAAACTTGTGCACACTATGCAGTCTCAACACAGAAAATAGGCAAGTTCTAGAGAAATCAAAACACACATGTGAATCTCACATCAAACGAAATAAAGGCTCAAATTTCTCACACAAGGGTTCAAAAATTTTCTTTCACAGTCAATTTCAAATCAGCTCAATCAGCATGCAAGTATAAGTGTCAAATCAGTCATATCATGCGGTATTCTACATTCATAGGCATCTAACCACAATCTCTATCAATTCAATACTCAACCCTCAATCAATTCTAATCTCACAATCTCGTTCAGGTTATCTCAAAACTCAAAATTTTTCCCCACAAAATAGCATAAAATAGAAAGGTACGAAAAATTAAAGACAGAAAGCAGAATAAATAAAAGATAGGACGTTCCATCTCTTGTCCACATCCCCCAAAACTTATTTTCAACTCGAAGAGTGGAATAAGTTTGAAAATCAGACAAAAGAGGGAACGATACCTGGTAGTTGATCTCAGACATCAACTTTTTTATCCCCCGGAGTCTTCAATCACCATCATGGAGGTCGGGTCCAGGCAGGTCCTTTCGCGACCTCCTTTCCTTCTTTGTTCTTGATAACTTGCATCTCCCATTTCTTGGTGTCTTTTTCCAGAAGGACCTTGTGTGTGCAAAATGAGGGGCTGATCCCCTTGATGTCTCTCAATGTCCCCCCAATGGTGGACTTGTACTTCCATAGAACTCGTAGTAATTTTTCCAACTTCCCATACCTGAGGTGTGCTGGAAGCATCTTGAGTTCCAGAACCAGCGGATCAGAGTTAGATTGCAGCTTTCCCCTATTTGCATCGGTTGCCATGGGTGAAATTGTCGCAATCCCTTTTCTACTTCGCGCTGCTTCTGCCGATGAACTCTCCGTGTCTGACTTCTTTCGTGCGTCGATCGATGTGACTGTTGCGTCGATCGACGTGGGTCCTGAGGTTGTGTCGATCGATGCATGGTGTGCGTTGATTGACGTGAAGGCAGTTCCACGTTTTCCCTTCTTTTTCTGGCTGCGTCTGCTTGGAAATCGCTCCCGTTTGTTCTCTTTTTCATGTGTTATTCCCTCGGGTACATCCAGCTCCTTCACCAAATCCATAAGCTCATCGTTTGCCTTATCCAAATCTGAAGACAAACACAAAGAGTGTAGTAAGCTGTTCTCCAGAGAGTCTGAATCAGTTTTAAGAGAAGGAAAGGGAGAGGAAATCACCGGTTTTGAACAATTGATCATGTGGCACTCTTCGTGGTAGCTCCCTTCATTGCGCTTCTGCACTGCTTTGTAGATGGGGAAGGTGACCGACTTGTCATTAACTTAGAACGTCAGTTTGCCGTCTCGAATGTCAATCAATGCTCCAGCAGTCTTCAAGAAAGATCTCCCCAAGATAAGCGGGATGTTGTGGTCTTCTTCCATGTCAAGCACCACGAAGTCTGCTGGAATGATGAAATCTTTCACCTTCACAAGTACGTCTTCTACGATGCCTCTTGGGTAGGACACCGATCTGTCAGCCATCTGCAATGATATGGTCGTTGGTTTGATGCTCCCGATCTCTAGTCGCTTGAAGATTGACAGCGACATTAAGTTGATGGATGCTCCGGAATCGCAAAGGAACTTCCCAAAGGTCTCTCATCCAATGACGCAGGGGATCGTGAAGGATCCCGGGTCCTCTCTCTTCAGTAGCATCTTCTTCTGAATAATCACGCTGCATTCTTCGAACAAGTTGACCCTCTCGTGCTCCATGAAGGGTCTTTTCTGAGAGACCATATCCTTCAGAAACTTCAAATACCCCGGTATCTCTCATAGTGCCTCAATCAGCGGGATGTTGATGTTCACTTTCTTCATGTTCTCCAAGAAGCGTGCATACCTCTCGTTCATCTTTGTCTTAGCTAAATGCTGCGGGTACGGCAGGGGAGGCTTATACATAGGTGGTTGGACAGGAGTGGGCGTCGATCGACGAGAGGTCTCGTCGATCGATGTGGCCTTTGGATTGGCATCGATCGATGGCGATCCTCCATCGATCGACGAGGCTGCATCTGCGATAGCTTCTTGGGCCTGCTCGACATCTTCGTCCTCCTTTTGAATCAGTCCTTGCTTGCTTTGGCCCTTCATAAGATTTTCCCCCTCTTAGAGTGATGGCATTCACTTGGTTCATCTGACTCTGAACTTTGGGGTTAGCTTGAGTATTGCTAGGCGATTGCCCGGGTTTGTGCTGGGCTTCGAGAGCTTTGGCAATCTGAATGACCTGAGTCTCTATGATCTGTACGTGCTTCTCGACTCGGTCCACCTTGGTCTTTACTCCAGCTATCTCTTGCTTTAGCTTGGCTACCGTATCGGTGGAGCCTTCCATGAATTTAGCCAAAATCTCCTCGAGATTTGGCTTCTTCTTCTCTACCACTTCACCATCTTGGACAACAAACCCAGGTGGTGGTTGCTCCGCGGCTTAGGGGTTTGCGTAGGAAAATCCAGGATGGTTCCTCGCGTGGTTGTAAGTGTAGGGCTGGTTATTCTGTTGATTGTGTTGCTGGTATCCTCCACGGTAGTTATTTTGGTAACCACCCATTTGCATGAAATTTACAGCAGCACAATCCCCCTCAGGCAGAGCTTGCACTGGCTCTACTGCAGCAACTGTCTTTTTCTGCTTCAGTGCAGCGAAATCTTCCCTTAGCTTTTTCAGCTCGGCTGCTAAATCAGGTTGCTCGGCAACTTTCTCTTTCTCCTTCTCGACCGCCATCACAGACCGAGTTCGGCTTGAGGACCACCGTTGAGTGTTGTTGGCCATCTTTTGGAAGAATTCCATGGCCTTCTTTCTGCTTTTCGTCATGATGGTGTCTCCCAGTGTGGTGTCCACCAACTTGACGGTCTTCTCATTGAGTCCCTCGTAGAATGCTTCTGCCTGTTCTCCTGGCGGAAAGCCATGTCCGGGGCAAGATCTCAGTAGCTCTTTGAATTGCTCCCATGTCTCACTGAAGCTCTCATCAGGTCTTTGAGCGAATCTGATGATTTCCTTCCTTCTCTGCCTGATAACATTCGGAAGGACAAAGTTCCCTAGAAACTCATTCCTCAATTCGGTCCACGTGCCTATGCTTCCTTTGTCCAGTGTGGTGAACCATGATTGTGCCTTATCCCTCAGAGAGAATGCGAACAGACGCATTCGGATGACACTCTTGCTGACTCCTCCGATCTTGACAGTGTTGCAGAGCATAAGGAACTTATCCAAATGCGCATAGGGGTCCTCAGTAGGTCTTCCTCCGAATTAATTTTGTTGCACCATCTGCACCAATCCGGTCTTCAGCTCAAAATTGTTGGCAATGATGCCAATCCTGAAGTCTGTCTCCCTGAACCGAGGTTTATACCGGTTCTGCATGGCTTCCTCTTCTTCCTCATCGTCAGATTCCTCTGGAGGATCCTGGTTGTCATCCTCTTCAATGTCGGGATTGTCATCAAACAGTGGGTTATGGCGAAGATCCCTTCCATTCGGATTGTTCCTCTCGAGGTCTCTTTCCATATTGAACTGTTGGATCTGTGCCCTCATAGCTTGGACTTCTTGGAGAAGCACAGCCTGCTCCTCTGCAGTTAGCACTGGTGGAGGCGGTGGTACGTTTTCTTCCATCGTGTGATTACTTGAGCTTTCCTGAGCACGCTTATTCCTTCGGATCTTTCTGCAAGTGGCTTCAATGTCCGGGTAGTAATAAAGCGGGTCTTTTCCTCTAGCTCTTGTACTCATGCACTACCTGTACAGCAAAGGAGGTAGTGAGGTAAAACTGAAAATAAAACGAAACGAACTGAAATAAACAACTGAAATTCTGAAAAAAGGAATACGGCGTCGATCGACGAGATGTGGCGTCGATTGACGAGAATTAGCGTCGATCGACGTGAAATACGAAAATGCGAGAAAAATTTCAGATATACGAAAATTACAGCCTAAAGCAATATTTCAATCACAGACTTAATAGTAAGATTAATTTTGTTCACTCCCCGGCAACGGCGCCAATTTGATCACTGTAATTTCTACAGATTAATTATAGAAATAGTGGCAAATAAATTTATAAACCGTAAAGTTATCGATCCAGGGGAATGAAGCAACGAAAAACCTTAAGTACTAAATCATAAGTTCTCAAAATACTGGTCAGAAAAATCAATTAAAAAGTTTTGGTTGTTTTGAAAATCGCAATACTTGCTAATGAAAATTAAACAGGAAATTAAAAAGCTTTTGGATTCAGATAAGAGAAGCATAGATTCCAGGGATATCTACCTATCAAGTATGACATGGATGAATGAATTGATTAATTCCCAATTTTAATTCCTCTTCGTAGTGAAACATCAGAAAAATATTATGAACTTCTTTGTTTGACAATTCATAAAGTAGATTAATTAATTACCTATCTCCGCTCGGTCTCAAGATAAATTAACTAACTCCATAGATCTACAGATTTATTCCTACAATCAATCTCCTTCAGTTACGACAAGAAATCAGATTATATTGTGAAAATCTCTTTCCATTGAAAACAATCACAGTTACGTCTCAAGTAATCAACTAGATAATCCTAAGATGTGATCAGCAAATCAAGATTATGAATGAGCACAGATTTCACAAACTACGAAGGGAAAGGGAAAATAATTCAATTAATCAAACATGTATACATTGATAATTCGAAACCCTAGAATCTGAGGAAGAGATTAGTTACACATATTCATAGTAATATTCATCATAGATAGATAAAACCTGAATTGCATAAAAACTTGGGTCTGAATGTCTTCCCCCAAAAATATGTCTTCGAACATAAACCTAAAAACTCTTGGAATCTCTAAAATCTGAAATCTGGAATGAGGAATGATTGGGGCTTCTGAAAAATCGAATTTACAAAGTTATATATAGAGGTGGAGGTGTATCAAATCAAATCTAGGGCTAAAGATATGAAAAAACTCGAATTCAGCCAATTTCCCGCGCTAGTAGGTCCCCGTCGATCGACGCGGCATCCCCGTCGATCGACGTAGCTTCCAAATCGCCGTCGATCGATGCTGATTGGCGTCTGTCGACGCAGCTTCTCGCCCCTTCTGCGCGGTCTCACGGTTTTGGCCATAACTTCCTCCTCCGAACTCCGATTGACCCGATTCCAGTTGCGTTGGAGAGCTAACTCAAAGCATCATCCATTGCCATGTGCCAATAGCCCGAATTCCTCCTGTGGAAAAACTCTTCACTGCTACTCTTACACGTCACTGCTTTCGGAACGGTTTTCTCTTGAGTTTAGGCTTAAAAACCTGCACAGATACCAAAATACGCCTAATACCACCTAATATTGATTCATGCATAATATATATATATAAACTCAATAAAACTACATAAAATAGTATAAATATAATATAGATAAGTGAGTGAAATAATGAGCTTATCATGACCGATGTGCGGAAATTGCTCATGTCGACCGACACAACCTTGTATCGATCGACATGTCGATGCAAGGTACTTAGAGCCGAGGAAAGATCGAGATTGGGACGTGTGTGTCGACCGAGGCATCATCAATGTTGGTCGATGCGCACATTTTCCAGGGTTGGAAGGGTGAATTTTCGCATGTGATGGAAAAGGGAAGAGGAAATTTGCCAATGGAAGTCGTGGTCGAATTTTGAGAAGAAAATACCATGTATTATCAAATCCTACCATTCAAGAACACATCCCTGCCTCTATATAAACTCTAGTCTGGCTCATTATCAAGGCTCCCTATTTTTATTAAGAATTCCAGTTTAAGTTTTAATTTTTACTCTTTAGTTTTCAAGTATTCAAGGGCTGGAACTAAAACTCTTTATTTTTCATGTACTTTTTTACTTTAATGCAATCTTTAATTTTCACTTTAATGTTTAATTTCAATATCCTAGGCTAGTACCCCTTTATCAGATTATAGGGTTTCTCCATCTGTGATACATGTTTTGATTCAAATTCTTCAAACCCTTAAATTGGTTTAAACTCTTTGGTTTTATTTCAAATCTATTTTCATTTGAAGGATCGAGAGATGAAGATTGCAAAAGGTTTTTGTTATTAATTGATGGACTGAGAGGTGAAGATTAGTAATAGGAAGTGAGAGTTTAATACATTTGATTTTCGGTCCAACAAAGAAGAATTCATTTGTAGGATTAATCTAATTTTTATTGAGATTGATTAACTTGTGTTTTTAAGACCGAGAGGAGATAATCACTAGTTAATAATCAAGGTTTTAATTGCCCGACCAAGGAATTAATTCCACTTTAACCAGATTTTCACCAAAAGTGTTTTATGGGTTTGAATTATTTGTTTCTTGCATGTTAATCAGATTGGTAGATTTCCCTAGGATATGTGCTTAATTTTATTTGAATTTCTTTCAAAAGTATTTTCATAAAACCTAAAACCCCTCAATTTATTTGAGCTAGTGGACTGGTAGACACTGACATCTACCACCTAGCGATAGATCGTGAGACCCGTCTGTAACTTTAGTGAATTTCCAGACCAAGGTTTGAAGAGAGGACGTAGGACCTTAGGCTTCAAACCTCTATAAGTTCCTTATTTTTACTATTTTTTTAACTTATGCAAGGTTTTTACAACTCAACATATTTTAGTGTTGTAGTATATTCGGACTGAACTAATAACACACTGCTCGCAGAGAAAGTGTTTTCAGAAACACAAACTGGTTAAGAAACACCAGTTTGTGAGTGCAAGTCTAGATCTTAAACTTTCCACTGCACAATACACACACTCTGATCTCGGGACCAACATTTTTAATCTATAATTGATTCATTGATTTTATTTTTGCGATGATTTCTGATACAACGTTGCAGATTTTCTTTCCTTCGTAATCAATTCATGTCTTTTGCTCTTCGTTGCTTTCTGGTGATTACATCTATAATCCATCGTTGTTTCCTTTCTCCTTCCACACCCCCAAAGTGCGAAACATAAAGTTGTGAAAGTTCCTCCAATCATTGATGGCTCTAAACACATTCCATTAGTTGTATGTCATGGCGAGATTGGTGATGTTGGGTAGATGGCATTAGTGGACATTATTAATCATTGACAAAAACTTGCGTTAGGCACGCCCAAACAATTTATGTTGGTTTTATCCATACTCAAATGGGTTCGCCCATCCCAAATAAAGTTTATTAATCCCCAATTAGGGTATATTAGATAGGTTTGTCTTGGGTTAATGGATAAGACCCGCCTAAAGCGTTTAATCGTGCCTAACCTGAGACCTTCCCTTAATGATTTTATGTTTCTTCCCTTTTTGAAAGAGGAACAAGTTCATTGTTAATTAATTTTTTTTTAACTTGTTTAGGGTTTAGTTTTGTTACTTTTTTGTGCAACTTGCTTCGGGTTGTTACTTATCACATTGCATGAGTTTGTTGTTACTATTCACAAACACATAGCAACATCACTTTTTTGTTATTGTTATATTTATCCATTATTATTTAATGTAGTTTATATCATTTCAAAACTTATATTAACT
Organism: Plectranthus barbatus; assembly: GCA_026898455.1. Taxonomy (NCBI): domain Eukaryota; kingdom Viridiplantae; phylum Streptophyta; class Magnoliopsida; order Lamiales; family Lamiaceae; genus Plectranthus; species Plectranthus barbatus. Next base: position 71,751 of record JAPKLW010000709.1, read on the forward strand.
CATTGTTACTTGTACAGTTTCATAAGTTCATGTTTGCAATGAATGCAATGAAGTTTTATTATAAATATTCTTCGAACCATCTTATAATTTTCATTCATTTTATTTGAGCTGATATGATTTTAATGTTAGTATGTTCGGTTTATAGTTTACTATTTATGATACATTTAGTTAATTGTTGTAGTTTCAATGGTTCATTATAAAATACAAATCACAATGTTCCTTATGGTTTATTCATTTTTTGTTATGTAATTATTATATTTATCATTATTGTTGGAGTAGTCTCAATATAACTCGAGAAAGTAGTTCGAATGGGTCGAGGACACTAGTCCGGTAAAGTGGGTTGAGCTGTGTAGATCGAGAAACTCGAGGAGCAGTTCGAGTTGGATAGATATGGATAATATATTGTGTATATCTTGTTTCCTTGTTGGACAAGATTTATCCTAATCAGTATTAGATTTGGATGGGAATAAATCTATTTTAGATAGATTTAGGTTTAGATATATCTTACCATATATAGGTTTTATATTCCTTATGTATTTAGGAATATCTCCCTATAAATACCCCTGCTCCCCATCAATTGTAATTGTCACATACTTTGTAATTTCTTCACCACAATAAAATCATCACCGAGGAGGCTTGAAGAGTGGACGTAGAGCTTACGCTCGAACCACTATAATTCTTTGTGTTCTTGTATTTTCTGTTAGTTATTTGTGTCGCAATCGCTTCAATTCACAACAAATTGGTGCGGTGAACTGATCGCGTATATTTTTAACCCGCGACTTAGCAAAGCTAATAATATAGCGGCAAATAAAATTATCAATCCCACGAGGAAAGGAACAACGAAAAATCCTAAGTACTAACTTAAAAGTTCTTAAAGTACTGGATAGGTAGAATTAAAAATAAAGGGTTTTGAAATTTAATTACCTCAAGAAAACAATGATGAAAATAAACTTATTTTGAAAAACCTAAAGGATAAGAAGTACAGATTCTAGGTTTTTCTCCTTATCAAGTATGACATGCATAAACAAATTGATTATTTTCCAATTTTAATTTCTCTACACAGTGAAACATCAGAAAGCTATTATGAACTTCTTTGTTGGACAATTCATAAAGTGGATTAATTAATTATCTATCTACTGTCGGTCTCAAGATTAATTAACTTACTCCTAAAGTTCTACAGATTTATTCCTACAATCTATTCCCTTCAGTTACGACAAGAAATCAGATTATATTGTGAAAATCTCTTTCGATTGAAAACTATTACAGTTACGTCTCTAATTTCCAACTAGTAATCCTAAGTTAGTGGCCAACATACCCAAGATTAAGAATAAAATCAGATTTCACAAACTGTGAGGGAAAGGAAAAATAACTTCAATTAATCAAAACATGCATACATTGATAGTTTGAAAACCTAGAAACTGAGAAGATAATTAGTTACACATAATTCTAATCTTAATCATCATAGACAATGAACAAGAAAAGAAAAGATGAAAAGGAAAACTGAATCTTCCCCAAAGATTCAATCTCAAACCCAATGATCTTCTTCTTCTTCTTCCTTGGAATGTTTCTCTCAATTTAATTCTCTTCTCTCTTGCTTTCTCTCTTGATTTTCGATCTCCTCTCTTGCTCTCCTCTGATTTTCGAATTCTTCAGCCTTTTTATAGATGTTGTGGATGAATCCTACCATACCTAGGAGTTAGATATATGTTTATCTTCATAAAACAGAAAAGATATGGTCTGCCCCGCGACACTCCGTCGATCGATGGCCAACCTTCGTCGATCGACGGGAAGGACAACGCATCATCGATCGACGGCCAGTTGGCGTCGATCGACGGTGGTTCTGCTCCAGTACTCCTGCGTCGATCTCTTCGAGTTCTTTCGTCGATCTTCTTTGAAGCTGCAACGAACAAGTTTCCAAAATCCTCCGATTTTCATCCAAAAACCTGCATGATTCATCAAACACACCATAAAAACACAAAAGCCAATGTATGCTCGAAAAGACACTAAAAAACGATCCAAACATCACCAAAATAGACAAAGAAACAATGGATAAGTTGGTAAAAATATCAACTTATCAACTCCCCCAAACTTAAACCATTGATCGTCCTCGATCAATCTATAAGATAAGAATTTAAATCACATGCAGATAAAAGTGTGCAATGCCTCACAAGTCTATTTTATTATCCAAGCATCACCCATTCATATAAATTATGCAATCAAAATAGATTTTTATTGTTAATTATTGAGGAGGAACCTCACCGGAAAGTGTTTGCACTCATCGCTCAAAGAGTAAAGGGTTCTGTTTTCACTCACCCAAGATTGCAGATTATTTCACCATAAGTTTGACAGATTTCTCATCTCTCCATTGCTTATTAGTGTGGATTTTCAGGGAATCAATTAGGTCTTATTTTGGTTGTAATGTGGCTTACCTAAAAGGTGGGATAAATTTGGCTAAGTGACTTAAATGCTTACAATTCTTCCCCAACAAACCAAACATATCATAATCACAACACATCCTCATTCTTTCTTGTCCTTACAAAATTTTCTAGGGTTTCTTTTTTTTTTTTTTTCGACAGTGAACTATGATCATCAAACTCATAAATTCTTTTCTTCCTTTCTTTTACGATCATCAAACTCAATGTTCACTTCTTTTTCTTTTTCTCCCCATGGAAACCCATATTCTTTCTTCTAGGATCAAACTCATATCTCTCATTAAACACCTTCCAAATATTTCACTATTTTCAATTCCTCAACCCTTCTAATCAAAGAAATTGTCATTCTAGGCTCAAAGGGGTTACAAGTGGAAATTTCAGGTTAGTGTATGGGAGATGGCTATGAAAGAACTTGCCTAAAATCATATTCACCCTCTTACCACACTTAATGCAATCTTAAGAGAGAAATAAGTCAAATTCTAGGAAATAAATCATTAATCCTGACACTCAACAAAAGAAAGATAGGCACAAATTTTCTCAAGGCTGAATTTTGTTCTCCTAAAAAATTATCCAACATTAATCAGTTTTCATGCAATAATTCATCAAACACACCATAAAAAGCACAAAAGCATTGGTATGCTCGAAAAGACACTAAAAACGATCCAAACATCACCAAAATAGACAAAGAAACAATGGATAAGTTGGTAAAAATATCAACTTATCATGAACGTGGATAGAGAAGGATTACGATGGGTTCAGCCAAGTTCGAGGTGGAGCGCTTCACGGGATCGAATGATTTCGGTTTGTGGAAGTTGAAGATGCAAGCGCTGTTTGTACAGCAAGGCTTGGACGGTGCCTTGAAGGGAGAGGCTGGGTTACCCGACACGATGACGGAGCAACAAAAGAAAAATACACTGACGAAGGCGCACAGTGCACTGATTCTGAACCTCAGAGACAAGGTCTTGAGGAAGGTGTCGAAGGAGAATACGGCAGCGGAAGTATGGACCAAATTTGAATCCTTATATATGAAAAAGTCCCTGGCGAATCGGCTCTATCTTAAACAGTCGTTGTATTTGTTTAAGATGCAAGAGGGAAGACCGATCAACGAGCAGCTCGACGAGTTCAATAAGTTGATCCTTGATCTGGCAAATATCGATGTGGCGATAGGAGATGAGGATCATGCATTGATGTTGTTGAGTGCGCTGCCAAAGAGTTATTCAAACTTCAAGGAAACCTTAATGTATGGAAGAGAGTCATTGACCATGGATGAGGTTCAGTCTGCTCTAAGTTCGAAGGAGTTAAATGAGAAGAACGAGGAGCGAGAGAACTCTCATGGAGAAGGCTTGGTGGCTAGGGCGGCTCGAGGAAGACCGTAGATGAGGAACTCCAACAGGGGAAGTTCGAGGCCAAAGCCAGGATCACAGCCAAAGGTCAAGTGCTTTCTCTGCCAAAAGAAGGGACATATCAAAAGAGATTGTCCGGAGAGGCAGACAAAGCAGGAGCAGAAGCAACAAGCGGATGTAGCTGTTGCTGAGTAGGAATATGACTCTGGAGAGGCATTAGTGATTTCGAATGAGCGCTCGGAGAGGGAATGGATATTGGATTCAGGTTGTACATTCCACATGACACCTAATAAGTCATGGCTCAAAGGTTTCGAGGAGCAGGAGAACTCGAGTGTTCTTCTGGGTAACAATAAACCATGCAAGGTGGTTGGAATGGGTTCGGTGAGGATTAAGATGCACGACAATACAGAAAGGGTACTTCGAGGTGTAAGGTACGTTCCAGAGCTTAAGAGAAACTTGATCTCTTTGGGGATGCTCGACGAACTGGGTTACACGATCAAGATGGAAGCTGGGACTTTGAAGGTGTGCAAAGGATCCCTGATCTTGATGAAAGGAGCTCGAAGAAATGGAATATACACTCTGATGGGGAGCACAGTGATCGGGGAGGCTTCGATAGTGACGGTTGACAAGTCAGTACTGTGGCACAGGCGACTCAGTCACGTTAGTGAGAGGGGGCTGCAGGAGTTATCGAATCAAGATCTGTTGCTCGGGGATAATATCAGAGAGTTAGATTTATGTGAGAATTGCATCTATGGGAAATCTCATCGGGTAAAGTTCGGAGTAGGTCGACAGAGAGCTCGCGGAACTCTGGATTACATACACTCAGATCTATGGGGACCTTCAAGGGTCAGTTTGAATGGAGGAGCGAGGTACTTCATGAGCCTCATTGATGATCACTCAAGATAGGTGTGGGTCTACATCTTGAAGTATAAGAGTGATGCTTGGAAAGTGCTGATCGAAAATCAGACTGGAAGGAAGGTGAAGAAGCTGGGAACTGACAATGGCCTTGAGTATTGCTCGAAGGAGTTTGAGAGGTACTGTTCGAAGCACGGTATTGCAAGGCACAAGACAGTGGCTAGAACACCTTAGCAGAACGGATTGGCGGAGAGGTACAATCGGACGTTGCTGGAAAGAACGAGGTGCATGTTGTTCGGTGCAAAGTTACCCAAGTCGTTCTGGGCAGAAGCAGTGACTACTGTAGCTTATTTGATCAACCGGTGCCCCTTGACTGCACTAGGTTTCAAGACACCGGAAGAAATATGGTCTGGTCATCCTCCGGATTTTAGCAACCTTAGAGCTTTTAGTTGCGTGGCTTATGCGAACATCGAAGGAGATAAGCTTGGGAGGAGGGCATTGAAATGCATATTCATTGGGTACCCCGAAGGTGTGAAAGGGTACAAGTTATGGTGTCTCGAGCCGGATGTAAGAAAGTGCATCATTAGCAGGGATGTGATGTTCAAGGAGGAGCTGATAGGAGAACTGGATAAAGGGGCCGGGGAACGGGAAAATATCTTTGAGAAATAAGGTGGTGCTTCGGAGGAACAGTCTGACAAGGTCGAAGGAGATAGATCAGTTGCTGAGATTGAGGTGGAGCCGACCAGTGGGTCGAAGAGAGTACCTCAGGTGGATGGCGAGATCGAGGTGGTTTGAGGGTCAGGTGCACTTCAAGATTATAATCTCACGAGAGATAGGGAACGAAGGCAGATAAGACCTCCCACTCCATTCGGATATGCTGATGTCGTAGCATATGCCTTTGTTATGGCGGAAGAGATAGAGCTTGATGATACTCAACCGAAGAGCTATACCGAGGCCATAACTTGTAAGGAGAGGCTCAAATGGCACGATGCCATGAAGGAGGAGATGGAATCCTTGAAGAAGAATAACACCTGGGAGTTGGTGGATAAGTCGGGGGAGAAGCAATCGATAGTTAGCTGTAAGTGGATCTTCAAGAAGAAACAAGAGGTTTCTGGGGTTAGATTCAAGGCTAGACTAGTTGCTCGAGGCTTCACGCAACGGGAAGGTGTGGATTATGAAGAGGTGTTTGCGCCGGTGGTGAAACAAAGGTCTATAAGGCTGATATTGTCATTAGTTGCTCGGTACGACATGGAGTTGGAGCAACTGGATGTGAAGACCGCATTTCTGTACCGAGAGCTGGAGGAAAGGATCCTTATGACACAGCCTGAGGGCTTCGAGGAAGCTGGTAGTGGGGAGAAGGTGTGTCTTCTCAAGAAGTCATTGTATGGATTGAAGCAGTCTCCAAGGCAGTGGAATAGACGGTTCGACAAGTTTATGATTCAGCAGGACTTTGTTCGATGCAAACATGACCCATGTGTATATTTTTGAGGTGAAAATATGGAGACTCGAATTTATCTACTGCTGTATGTAGACGATATGCTGATAGCAAGTGGAGATAAGCAAGGGATAGCCGAACTGAAGGAAGCTCTGAGTCAGGAGTTCGAGATGAAGGATCTCGGTTGTGCTCGAAGGATCCTGGGTATGGAAATAGTTCGAGACAGAGCTCGAAGAAGACTCACATTATATCAAGAGGGATACTTGATGAAAGTTCTAGAGAAGCATGGAATGAAGGATGTAAAGCCTGTGCTCACTCCGTTAGCAGCTCATTTCAAGTTGAGTGCTGCTAGGAAACTCGACAAGGAGGAAAGGGAGTTTATGAGAGGTGTTCCTTATGCGAGCGTTGTCGGTTCGTTGATGTATGCTATGGTCTGTACGAGATCGGATCTTGCTTATGCTCTCAGCATGGTTAGTAGGTTCATGGCCGAACCTAGGAAAGAGCATTGGACAGCTCTGAAGTGGGTCCTCAGGTATGTTCGAGGGACAGTTGGAAAGGGTCTAGTCTTCGAGGATGATGGTTCGAGCTTGAGGCTCCCAGTCGAAGGGTTTGTGGACTCGGATTATGCAGGATGTATGGATACGAGGAAGTCATTGATCGGTTTTGTGTTCGCATCGTACGGAACGACGATTAGTTGGAGAGCAAGTTTGTAGAGGGTAGTTGCCTTATCTTCGACGGAGGCGGAGTACATTACCTTGACCAAAGCGATTAAGGAAGGTCTGTGGTTGCTCGGATTCATGAACGAACTAGAGATTGATCAAGGAAAGATGAAGGTTTCCTGTTATAATCAAGGTGTTTTGCAGCTGACAAAGAATGATGTTCATCATGAGAGAACTAAGCACATCGATGTGAAGTTCCAGTTTATTAGGGATGTGGTGGCAGCCAGAGAGGTCGTGCTGCACAAGGTCAATACTCTCGATAATCCTGTGGATATGATTACAAAGCCAGTTCCAAGTACTAAGTTTGAGTATTGTTTGGAACTGATCAAACTGTTGAAGTCGAACTGAAGAAGAGGTGCCAAGCCGAGGTGATATTGAGCCTAAGGTGGAGAATTGTTGGATTAGTCTCAATATAACTCGAGAAAGTAGTTCGAGTGGGTCGAGGAGACTAGTCCGGTAAAGTGGGTCGAGGAACTCGAGGAGCAGTTCGAGTTGGATAGATATGGAAAATATATTGTATATATCTTGTTTCCTTGTTGGACAAGATTTATCCTAATCAGTATTAGATTTGGATGGGAATAAATCTATTTTAGATAGATTTAGGTTTGAATATATATTACCATATCTAGGTTTTATATTCCTTATGTATTTAGGAATATCTCCCTATAAATACATCTGTTCCCCATCAATTGTAATTGTCTCATACTTTGTAATTTATTCACCATAATAAAATCATCACCGAGGAGGCTTGAAGAGTGGACGTAGAGCTTTCGCTCGAACCACTATAATTCTTTGTGTTCTTGTATTTTCTGTTAGTTATTTGTGTCGCAATAGCTTCAATTCACAACAATTATAATATTTTAATTAAATGCCGAAAGCAGGGCTAGTGATTGGAGTGAAATCGTAACAAGGTAGTTGTACTGGAAGGTACGGTTACATCATTACAATGCATAGTTATACATTATTAGTATGAATGTTATGATTCATTATACAATATTCGAATAAAAAATAAAATTTGTTGTAAAATGATATTTGGTGAAATTGAATATGTATGAATATGAGTTATGTGGATACATGATCACAAGAAATACAAATATAACACTTTACTCTTTATTTATACACATAATTTTGACTTTATTAAAAGAATATATTAATTTTAAATTACATGTGACTCAAATTCATACATCCTTCGTTTCTAATTAATAGTGTCGTTTGCTTTTGGCACAATAACCAATATATTTGAGTGCAGAATGAATTGAGTAAAATTAATATTTTATTATTGAGTATAAAAAAAATTACCTTTTTAAAAAATAAAACTATTAAAATGAGAAGGATGAAAATGAAACATCCCTATTAAAATGGGAGGGAGTAATTGCATTCTCGCCACAAGTTTTGACAGACGGAAATGAATAAATTTTAAATTACATATGTTGATAAGATTTGGGGAAAAAGAATCGTATTGGGCAGAGTTTACAGCGAAGGTAATATTGATGGAATGAGTCTGTGACTGTGAGTTATATAAGCTCCACCCTTATCAACTCTATCCATTCCTCTTTCCTCACCACCCAAACCTGAAATATGTCCGTTTCAGCCATATTCGGTTCGAAGCTGGTGCTTCCGCCTCCCTCTAAGGCGGTATTATCGCCGCCGAGACTCGCGGTTGGCCGCGGCGGCGGCGGGCTGCTCATCGAGTGCTCTTCCAGGCCACAGAAGAAGGCAACCAAACATCACATGAAGACTCGCCCTCGCAAAAGCCGCCCTTCCGACATCCGCCGCGGCCCCACTGTCTACCCTCCGCTTCCTCCTCTTCCCCCTGACTGGAGTCCCGTCTCCGATGATTCCGCCGCCGCGGTGCCGCCGCAGCCTGCTGTCCAGCCTGAGTAATATTTCCTGAATTGCTGTTGTTTAAAATTGGGGGAATTAGGGTTGTGTTTTGACTTATTCTGTTTTGTTGAGAATGCAGTGACGTGTTTGTGATAATCATCAATTTTTGGTGAATATGTGGAATTCTGGAATTGTTATTGCCTTTTATTTTCAATGAAACTATGATTGAACATTTGAACTGAGCTATTTCTTTGAATTTTATAGTTTCGAGAATTGGGGCTTTGTGTTGGGATATACATCTTCAAAGCTTCATATCTCGATAACTACCATAATCCGTCACCAATGGCGGATCTACGTGGAAATTCAGAATTAATATATGCTATTTTTATACTCCCTCCGTTCCGATTATATAATTCACTTTGATCTTGTACTATTGTCAAAAATTATTTAATATTTAAACAAACTTCCAACATTATCCTTATTTAAATCATTAATTAACCTCTCATTTTCATAATACTCCCTCCGTCCCGGGTCTCTTGAGACGTTTGACCGGGCACGGAAGTTAAGAAAAAGTGATTAGAAGAGTTAGTGGGGTAGGATTAGTAGGTTAATGATTAGGAGAGATAGTAGGGTATGAGAGATAGTGGGGTAGGAGTAGAGTAGGTTTAGTGGGTAATTAATTAATAAAAACTTTCCAAAAAAGGAAACGTTGTAAGTGTTCTGGGACGGACCAAAAAGGAAAACGTTGCGAGTATTCTGGGACGGAGGGAGTATTACATTTAATATTCTCATTTTTCAAGATTATTGAGGGATATAATGGTAAATGACCATATAAAAACAATAACAAATATAAAAACTGGATTATATAATTGAAACACCTTAAAATAGTAATCCGGACTATATAATTAGAACAGAGAGAGTAAATAATTCTCTTCATTTTCATGATATGAACAAGAAAAATGGATTTAAAAAAAATAAAGGAATAAAAAGGTGTAAGGGAACTGAAAATATAGATAAATATATTTTATTTCAATTTTACTCACTTTTCTATTTCTTTTGTTATAAAAAATAATATAGTCCTATTATGATAAATTTCTAAATCCGTATCGCATATGATTTAAGAGTTTTATCGATGGTAATTACGCATAAGTTTTGAATAATATTGAGAATACTACCAATTTTATTTAAATTGTTGTGAATTGAATTGATTGTAAATACAAATAACTAAAAGAAAATAAATAACATAAAGAATTATAGTGGTTTGAGCTATGCTTTACGTCCACTCTTCAAAATTCCTCGATGATGATATTATTATGGCGAATAAAAATACAAAGTATGTGATGATCACAATTGGTGGGGAGTAGGAGTATTTATAGGGAGATATTCCTAGATACATAAGGAATATAAAATCTAGATATGATAAGATATATCTAAATCTATCTCCAATAGATTTATTCCTACCAAAATCTAATATTGATAAGGATAATTCTTGTTCAACAAGGAAATAAGATACGCACCACATCTTTTCCATATCACGCCACTCGAACCGCTCACCGAGTTTCTCAACCTACCCGACTCGACCCACTTCTTCGAACTACTTTTTGAGCTAGATATTGAGACTACTCCAACAATTTTCCACCTTGGGCTCAATATCACATCGGCTTGACACCTCCTCTTCAGTTCGACCTCAACAATTTGATCAGTTCCAAACAGTACTCAAACTTAATACTTGGAACTTACTTTGTAATCATATCTGCAGGATTATCGAGGGTATTGACCTTGTACAGCTTGACCTCTCCGGCTGCAACCACATCTCTTATGAAATGGAACTTCACATCGTTGTGCTTAGTTCTCTCATGATGAATGTCATTCTTTGCCAGCTGCAAAACACCTTGATTATCACAAGAAACATTCATCTTTCCTTGATCAATCCCGAGCAACCACAAACATTCCTTAATCGCTTCGGTCAAGGCAATATACTCCACCTCCGCCGAAGATAAGACAACTACCCTCTGCAAACTTGCTCTCCAACTAATCGCCATTCCATACAATGTGAATACAAAACCCGTCAACGACTTCGTCGTATCTATAAATCCTACATAATTTGAGTCTACAAACCCTTCAACTAGGAGCCTCGAGCTCGTACTATCATTCTCGAAGACTAGACCCTTTCCAACCGTCCCTCGAACATACTTGAAGATCCACTTTAGAGCTGCCCAATGCTCTTTCCTAGGTTCGGCCATGAACCTACTAACCATGCAGAGAGCACAAGCAAGATCAGGTCTCGTACAGACCATAGCTTACATCAACGAACCAACAACGCTAGCATAATGAACACCTCTCATAAACTCTTGTTCCCCTCGTCGAGTTTCCCAGTAGCATTCAACTTGAAATGAGCTGCTAATGGATTGAGCACAGACTTTACATCTTTCATTTCATGCTTCTCAAGAACCTTCATCAAGAATCCCTCTTGAGATAATGTGAGTCTTCGTCAAGCTCTGTCTCGAACTATTTCCATAGCCAGGATCCTTCGAGCACAACCTAGATCCTGCATCTCGAACTCCTGACTTAGAGCTTTCTTTAGTTCCGCTATCCCTTGCTTATCTCAACTTGCTATCAGCATATCATCTACATACATCAGTAGATAAATTTGAGTCTTCATATTATCACCTCGAAAGTAAACACATGGATCGTGTTTGCATTGAATTAAGTCCTGCTGAATCATAAACTTGTCGAACTGCCTATTCCACTACCTTGGAGACTGCTTCAATCCATACAATGACTTCTTCAGAAGACATACCTTCTCCCCACTACCAGTTTCCTCGAAGCCCTCGGGCTGCGTCATAAGGATCCTTTCCTCCAGCTCTCCATACAGAAATGCGGTCTTCACATCCAGTTGCTCCAACTCCATGTCATACCGAGCAACTAATGACAAGATCAGCCTAATCGACCTTTGTTTCACCACTGGCGCAAACACCTCGCCATAATCCACACCTTCCCGTTGCGTGAAGCCTCGAGCAACTAGCCTAGCCTTGAATCTAACCCTAGAAACCTATTGCTTCTTCTTGAAGATCCACTTACAGCTGACTATCGATTGCTTCTTCCTCGGCTTATCCACTAACTCCCAGGTGTTATTCTTTTTCAAGGATTCCATCTCCTCCTTCATGGCATAGAACCATTTGAGCCTCTCCGTACAACTTATGGCCTAGGTATAGCTCTTCGGCTCAGTATCATCCAGCTCTACCTCTTCCGCCTTAACGAAGGCATATGCTACCACATCAACATATCTGAGATGAGTGGGAGGTCTTATCTGCCTTCGTTCCCTATCTCTCGTGAGATTATAATCTTGAAGCGCACCTGACCCTCGAACCATCTCGATCTCGCCATCCACCTGTGGTGCACTATTTGACCTACTGGTCGGCTCCACCTCAATCTCAGCAACTGATCTACTCCCTTTGGCCTTATCAAGCTTTTTCTGTCCCTCGAGAGCACCAACTTGTTTTTCGAGAATATTTGCCCGTTCCTCGGGCCCTTTATCCAAATATCCTACCAGCTCCTCCTTGAACGTCATATCCCTACTAATTATGTACTTTCTTATATCCGGCTCGAGATACCATAATTTGTATCCCTTTACACCTTCGGGGTACCCAATGAATATGCATTTTAATGCCCTCCTCCCAATCTCATCTCCTTTTATGTTAGCATAAGCCACGCAACCAAAAGCTCTGAAGTTGCTGAAATACGGAGGATGACGAGACTATATTTCTTCTAGTATCTTGAAACCTAGTGTAGTCGAAGACACTGGTTGATCAAATAAGTTGCAGTAGTCATTGCTTATGCCCAGAACGACTTGGGTAACTTCGCACTGAACATCATGCACCTTGTTCTTTCCAGCAACGTTCAATTGTACCTCTCCACCAATCCATTCTGCTGAGGTGTTCCAGCCACTGTCTTGTGCCTCACAATACCGTGCTTCGAGCAATACTCAAGGCCATTGTCAGTTCATAGCCTCTTTACTTTTCTTCCAGTCTGATTTTCGATCAACACTTTTCACTTCTTCAAGGTCTCTAAAGCATCACTCTTATTCTTCAAGATGTAAACTTACACCTTCCTTGAGTCATCATCAACGAGGCTCATGAAGTACCTCGCTCCTCCATTCGAACTGACCCTTGAAGGTCCCTATACATCTGAGTGGATGTAGTCCAGAGTTCCTCGAGCTCTCTATCGACCTACTCCGAACTTTACCCGATGAGATTTCCTATAGATGCAATTCTCACAAAAGTCCAACTCTCTAATATTATCCCCGAGTAACAGATCTTGCTTCGATAACTCCTGCATCCCCCTCTCACTAACGTGACCGAGTCGCATGTTCCACAGTACTGACTTATCGACCATCACTATCAAAGCCACCCCGATCACCGTGCTCCCTATGAGATTGTAAATTCCATTCCTTCGAGCTCCCTTCATCAAGACCAAGGATCCTATGCAAACCTTCAAAGTCCCAGCTTCCATCTTAATCGTGTAACCCAGTTCAACGAGCATCCCCAAATAGATCAAGTTTCTCTTAAGCTCCAGAACATACATTACACCTCGAAGTACTCTTTCTGTATTATCGTGCATCTTAATCCTCATTGAACCCATTCTAACCACCTTGCATGGTTTTTTGTTACCTAGAAGAACACTCGAGTTCTCCTGCTCCTCAAACCCTTCGGGCCATGACTTATTTGGTGTCATATGGAATGTGCAACCTGAACCCAATATTCATTCCCTCTACGAGCGCTCATTCGAAATCACCAATGCCTCTCCAGAGTCATATTCCTGCTTAACAATAGCTACATCCACTTGTTTCTTCTGCTCCTGCTTTGTCTGTCTCTCCCGATAATCCCTTTTGGTGTGTCCCTCCTTTTGGCAGAGAAAGCACTTGACCTTCGACTTCGCCTTTGGCTTGAGCCTTGATACGATCCTCACTGGAAGGTTTAGATCGCAGCCCAGGAACTCGAATGAATAAACTCAGACATGATGCGAAAGCAAATTCAAATTAATACGATGGAAGGATCCAACACCTTTGGATTTGAAAGCCTTCAAGTACCGTCGTCCAGATTGAAAATCTCCTACGGCTCAAGAAGAAGATTGATCCAACAACGAAGGATATAGTTGAAGACGCCACAAACGGATGTGAATTTCAAGGTAATTCACAGAAATTCATGAGTTTTCAGAATTGGAGAAATAACTCACAAAATTATTATTAAACTGAAAACTGAATAAATTGTCCAAAATAATGCCTATATATAGGGAAACTCAAATCCTAATAAGGAAATCAAATCCTAATTTAATAAGGTTATCTAATCCTAATCTAATAAGGAAATCAAATCCTAATAAAATAAGGAAATAAAATCTATTTAAAAGATTAATAAAAATCCTCATATATCTAGAAGGAAATAAAGCAAAAATTCGAAAATAATTAAAACAACTAAATTAAAACAACTCAAATTTCTTCAATTAAACTTCTTCTTTCAGCCCACAGGGATCTCCACCATTCTCCTCTTCTTCAAAAGGATTTATCCTCAAATCCTTGTCGGTGCCAGATACAATTGACCATCGTACATCACCTTTAGTTGGCTTGTTTGGCGTATTATTATCTTCAAATATTGGCAATTGCTTGGTCTCATGCACTTTTTTTTTCAAACCAACGACCATCACAAAACTGAATTGAACTCTGGTCCTTTCAATCATATTCTCTACTGACGTCATTAACTTTGACTCTGTCGTCTTTTGCACTTGACAATGGCTTTGAATTCCCATAACTGGACTGTTAATAATAGTGAGTGTAACCGGGACCTTGAATCCTTCATCATCTTCTATGTGACTCTCCAAGGGTGCAACAACTCCCACCTCCTCTTCTTTGGTCTCTTTAATTGGCTGCATCGACTCAGATTGAGTTGCCACCACTGCTTAACCAATAAACTCCAATGGTATCTGAATTGCTCTATTTTCTTCCTCGATTTCTTAAACTGAAACAAGCAACGACTCAGACTTGGTTGCCACCAACACCTGCTCCACCATTAACATAAGCTTATCAAATGGGGAGGACCTATCTGGTTGAGTCTCCCACCTTGCTTGTCTATATCTCATCTTTCTGCTGCCCAAATAATCATCTTCCAATGCATCAAGTCGTTGATAGAACATCTCCATCTTTGACCTCACCATCTTTCTGAAGTTAGATTTCAAAAGCTCCATCATATACCTCTTCTGAATTCTAGCATCATCATCTAATTCATCATATTCAGTAATAGCCATTATGCTCATGGAATGTCACTACAAAGAAGTGACACTTGTAGTCCTCGTTGAGACGTTTTCGAAAAGTACAATTGCACTGAAATTGGACACCTGTAGCAAAAGTTATTACCAAAATAGTTTTCTCTTTCTCTTTTCTTTTATTTTTTTCACGAAATTTTTTTCTCTTTTTTGTATATTCTCTTTTTTTTTAATAAGAAAATTACCAAATTACTTGGTAATCAAGAAGGAAAATATGGATAAGGAAATATTTGAATAAGATAATTTTCAAATTACTTGGTAATCATGAAGGAACAAATATGGATAAGGAAAGATGTGATTAGAAAAGATTTGAATAGATATGGTATGATACTAATAATTCAAATCTTGACTAGCAAGAATCCCAAAATAATGACTCAAAGACACGAAAATATATGAATCAAGAACGACACAAAAGACACGACAGAAAACAAGATAAGACACGAACTTTTTAAATATTTTTTTTGACACTAAAGAAAAGAAATAATGAAACTGAAAGACAAAGAAGAGGAAAAACTCGACCTGGATATTGTTACTAAAATGATAAGGAAAAGAAAGACATAACCTGGTTCTGGGTACCAAAATGATACGATCCTCGCCAGAAGGTTTAGATTGCAGCCCAAGAACTCGACTAAACTGACTCAGACGCAACGCGAAAGCAAACTAATATTGATACGATGGGGGAAATCCAACACCTTTGAAGTCGACCCTTAGAGAACCTGATACGATCCTCGCCGGGATGGTTTAGATCGTAGTCCAGGAACAAGAGTAGACACGACGCGGAAACAACTCGAGCGGAAACTGAAAACGGAAATGGCGAATGGATGGAAGTTCAACAACCCTAATTCAACCCTTCAAATGACGCATTCCAGATGAATCTCATATACACCCCAAGAAGCTGAAGAACTATCGACCCTTCAAATGATGTATTCCAGACGAATCTCATATACGCCCCAAGAAGCTGAAGAACTAATGACACAGAACGGTAGAAGACACCACAATTGGATGTGTAAGTCCGATTGATAAGTCAAGTTTTGAATTTCAAGGTAATCCACAGAAATTCATGAGTTTTCAGGATTGAAGAAATAACTCACAAAATTATTATTGAACTGAAAACTGAATTACAATGAAAATATGAAGCCCTATTTATAGGGAGAAAACTCAAATCTAATCCTAATCAAACTAGGAAATCAAATCTAATCCTAATCAAACTAGGAAATCAAATCAAATCTAGAATCAAATCTTGCTAAAAATCAAATCTAACAAATCTAGAAATCAAATCTAAGAAATATCCAAGATATTTAAAGACTAATCAAATCTTCTATTTTCTTTAATAATATCTTGAAATATCTTTTATCTCTCTTAAATCACCACCTCAATAATTTAATTAAGTCAAAATGACTTAATTAAATTCTTCAATATTGGACCACCTTGATTCTTCATCATTCCCCTCCTCTTCAAATGGATTTGTCCTCAAATCCACGTATGCACCGGATTCAATTGACCATCTTACATTGCCCTTGGTTGGCTTATTTGGTGCATCATAATGTTCAGACTCTGGCAATTGCTTATCTTCATGCATCTTTCTTTTCAGAATAATAGTTCTTGCAGAAACAAACTTATGAACTATTTTCACCTCAACCTTCTCCTCCACTGAACCTTCCTCCAATGGAGTATGAACTACTATGTCTTCTTCCTTGATCTCTTGACTTTGGCTTTGCATTCCCAAAACTGGACTGGTAATGATAGTGAGTGTAGCCGGATCCTCAAATTCTTCATTGTCTTCAACATGACTCTCCAAAGCTGTAACAACTCTCATATCCTCTTCTTTGGGCTCTTGAATTGAAGCACTCATCGACTCGGATTCAGTTATCATTGCCATTGTCTGCTTATTCTCTGATTGAAGTTGTTCTGATGAGAGTTTCCTAACTGTTTGTGACTCCTTCCAACTAACTTGATTTTGACTTGTTTCTTTGCTATTAATCCTTCTTCTCTTCAATTGATCCTCAATACATCTGGCTGTAACTACCATGACAAGCAATTGATCATATGGTTGTAGCTCCTCTACTCCTTCTTGGATTTCCCAATTCAATCCAGCCAAAAATCTTTCCATTGTTGACTGTGTATCCTCAATGATATTGGCTCGAATCATTGTTTCATCCATCTCTTTGTAATAGTCTTCTACACTTTTAGATCCTTGCCTCAAATCCTGCAACTTGTAATATAATTTTCGATAGTAGTAATTAGGTACAAAGCGTTTCCTCATTACAACTTTCATCTCTTTCCAAGTCATGATTGGCCGCTCTCGATTCTTCTCTTTGTTAATCATCAATTGATCCCACCAAGTAAGAGCATAATCAGAAACCCCATAGCTGCAAATTTGACTCTCTCACGTCCATAAATCTTTTGGCAATCAAAGGCATGCACAATATTCCTCTCCCAATCAAGATATAATTCTGGATCATATCCTCCTTCAAATAATGGAATGTTCATCTTAATGATTCCCCAAATTGATTAAAGGATAGTTTTTTTTTTTTTTTGCATAATTTAAAACTAGATGATTCTAGGAGATATGGATGGATATATATGAATAAATATGGATGACTAGATAAGGAAGTGTATAGATGTAGAATATCTAGATATGGATAGATTATAAAAACTTATGGAAGATATGAATGAGGCAGATATGAATAGATAAGATAGATATGGATATCTAGATATAAATAAAATAGATGTGAATATATATGAATGAGATATATATGGATGAATAAGGAATGGATATATATGGATAAATATGAATGAGATATATATAATATAGATATATAATATGGATAAATATGATTAGATATAGATAAAATATATGTGGATAAATATCAATAGATATGTATAAATATGGATGAGAATGGATATATATGAATATATATGGGTGGGAATGAATAAATAATGATAGATATTGATGAGAATTAATAGATATTGATGATATATATATACTAAGAGGAAAAAAACGAAAATTAATATAATAATATGAAAAAACAAAAATAATAATTATTATAATTAAAAAAAACAAAAATAAAAACAAAAAGTTTGAAAACTGACACGAAAAAATGAAGCGGACTAGACACGAACAGACAAGACACAGAATTGAACCAAAAGTAAAAGAAAAGAAAGACAAGACCTGGTTCTTGATACCAAAATGATAAGGAAAAGAAAGACACAACCTGGCTCTGTGTACCAAAATGATACGATCCTCGGCCGGAAGGTTTAGATCGCAGCCCAGGAACAAGAGTAGACACGACGCGGAAACAACTCGAGCGGAAACTGAAAAGGGAAACGACGAATGGATGGAAGTTCAACAACCCTAATTCGACCCTTCAAATGACGCATTCCAGATGAATCTCATATACACGCCAAGAAGCTGAAGAACTATCGACCCTTCAAATGATGTATTCCAGACGAATCTCATATACGCGCCAAGAAGCTGAAGAACTAATGACACAGAACGGTAGAAGACACCATAATCGGATGTGTAAGTCCGATTGATAAGTCAAGTTTTGAATTTCAAGGTAATCCACAGAAATTCATGAGTTTTCAGGATTGGAGAAATAACTCACAAAATTATTATTGAACTGAAAACTGAATTACAATGAAAATATGAAGCCCTATTTATAGGGAGAAAACTCAAATCTAATCCTAATCAAACTAGGAAATCAAATCTAATCCTAATCAAACTAGGAAATCAAATCTAGAAATCAAATCTTGCTAAAAATCAAATCTAACAAATCTAGAAATCAAATCTAAGAAATATCCAAGATATTTAAAGACTAATCAAATCTTCTATTTTCTTTAATAATATCTTGAAATATCTTTTATCTCTCTTAAATCACCACCTCAATAATTTAATTAAGTCCAGATGACTTAATTAAATTCTTCAATATTGGACCACCTTGATTCTTCATCAGAACCATAGGCAAGAACGAAACGAACCCCTACGACCCAACAAGCAACTCGCCTCAACAACGATAGATATAGTGAAGACGCCACAAACGAATGTGTAAGTCCGGTTGATAAGTCAATATTGAATTTCAAGGTACTCCACAGAAATTCTAGAGCTTTCAGAATTGGAGAATAAAACTCGCAATTTTTATTAACTGGAAATTGAAAACTTAAAACTAAATAAATTGTCCAAAATAATGCCTATGTATAGACAAACTCAAATCTTAATAAGGAAATCAAATCCTAATTTCATAAGGAAATCAAATCATAATCTAATAAGGAAATAAAATCCTAATAAAATAAGGAAATAAAATCTATTTAAAAGATTGATAAAAAATCCTAATATATCTAGAAGGAAATAAAGCAAAAATTTGAAAATAATTAAAACAACTCGAATTTCTTCAATTAAACTTCTTCTTTCAACCCACAAGGATCTCCATCAGGCCTCGACCTTGAACTTCCCCTGTTGGAGTTCCTCATCTCTGGTCTTTCTCGAGCTGCTCTAGCCACCAGGCCTTCTCCATGAGAGTTCTCTCCCTCCTCGTTCTTCTCATTCAATTCCTTCAAACTTAGAGCATACTAAACCTCATCCATGGTCAATGACTCTGTTCCATACATTAAGGCTTCTTTGAGATTCTAATAACTCTTAGGCAGCGCACTCAACAACATCAACACCTGATCCTCATCACCTATCGCCACATCGATACTTGCTAGATCGAGGATCAACATATTGAACTCGTCGAGCTACTTGTTGATCGGTCTTCCCTCTTGTATCTTAAATGAATACAACGACTGTTTAAGATAGAGCCGATTCGCCAGGGACTTTTTCATATATAAGGATTCAAATTTGGTCCATACTTCCGCTGCCGTATTCTCCTTCGACACCTTCCTCAAGACCTTGTCTCTGAGGTTCAGAATCAGTGCACTGTGCGCCTTCGTCAGTGTATTTTTCTTTTGTTGCTCCGTCATCGTGTCGGGTAACCCAGCCTCTCCCTTCAAGGCACCGTCCAAGCCTTGCTGCACGAACAATGCTTGCATCTTCAACTTCCACAAACCAAAATTGTTTGATCCCGTGAAGCGTTCCACCTCAAACTTGGTTGAATCCTTCGCAATCCTTCTATCCACGTTCACCGCACCAATTTGTTGTGAATTGAAGCGATTGCAGACACAAATAACGAACAAAAATAAATGACACAAAGAATTATAGTGGTTCGAGCTATGCTATACGTCCGCTCGTCAAGCCTCTTCGGTGATGATATTATGGTGAAAAAAATACAAAGTATGTGACAATTATAATTGGTGCGGAGCAGGGGTATTTATAGGGAGATATTTCTAGATACATAAGAAATTAAAAATCTAGATATGATAAGATAAATCTAAATCTATCTCCAATAAATTTATTCCTACCCAAATCTAATACTGATAAGGATAAATCTTGTCTAATAAGAAAACAAGATACGCACCACATCTTTTTCATATTCAACCACTCGAATTGCTCACCGAGTTTCTCCACCTACATGGCTCGATCCACTTCTTTGAACTACTTTTCGAGCTAGATATTGAGACTACTAATTAATATTTTTGTTAGGGGCTAAAATAATTTAAGCGTGTCGCCCCAATAACTCATTGGAATTTGAATAAGAAATAATTAAAACTTAAATAAATTTTTTTTATATTTTCAATATAAAAGTAATATGGTGATTGATACACCTGCATTTAATCTTAAAATAGACAAGGGGCAGGATTGGGTGTCAAAAAGAGATGGATGATCAATTTCAAAACTTCTTATAGAAGATTAATTTTAGGATTTGAAAGATGATATGTCATTTCAGGATTTCAAAGATTATATCTAGATTAAATTATTTTTTGGGTATTGAATCGATAATTTTTTTTTACTATAAATATGTTGTTGGTTGGTATCTGCTGCTATAATTATATAGAGAAACAATTTCATGGGTTGAAAATAAGTCTATTATTTTTATATAATGTTAAAAGGCAAAAGTGTTTTTTATATCAATTATGACTTATTACATTCAAATTATGCTTTATAATATCCCGTTGAAAAATTATTTGGATTTATTCATCTCAGAGTTTACAATAGATATTATTATAATTTAATTAGATGTTATTTTAGAATGAAGTTTAGTTTAAAGCTTATATTTGCATGAAAATTAGTAATCGTAAATTTTGGTAGATTCATCGAAACATGAGATTTCAACATTTTAAATGAAGAAAATCTTTGATTTTATGAATATCTTATATGTAAATTGGTCAAAAAAAAGAGATAAAAAATTTAAAATGATTTGATGACATCTGTGATGTTGCCATTTATTTTTTCCTCTCAATATATAAAGGAGTACCTGATATTTATTTAATTAAAAATATATTCAAAATATTGTCCAACACTATCTACATCCATCTTTTGATTTATCTTGTTTTGATAATACATCGAAATTCAGCTACAGTTAATAGTTAGAATTTTTAAGTAGATAGATAAGAATTGATTTTATTTAAATTATAAATCTTTTATAGACTTAAATAATTGGAACCGTTTAAGTTCGTGAAAAACTGATAACTGAAAACTCAAAGAGTTGAAAACCAAAGATCAAGAGTTCAGCAAAAGAAGCATAATTAGTTACTACAGTTGACAGTTATGAGAAATAGAGAATCATAGTTGATGGTCACAAGAGAGAGCTGGCCAACTATACAAGAAGTTATCAATTCATGAGGAACTAATTAGCTCGGAGTTGAGTACAAGTTCAATATATATTCAGTTGTTAGTTGATTCTCAAGTCCCTTAATCAATTGACATTTTCAAACTTAGTGACACAAGGAAAAGTACTTCTAGTTATCAAGTGGATAATTGTGATTAGAAAAAATATAAAAAACTGACGAGTTCAAAGATTATTCAAGATATTCTTCCTCAGTTAGAATACTGTGTTGAAAATCTAACCAACAGGTATTATCCGTTGGTTAAAAGAAGGTATATTTGTTGACCGCTTGATAAAGAGCTAAAAAGACGAAAAAAATTATTGAATCATATAACAACAAATACATGCAAAAAGATGGACGATTTCAAATATTTTTCAATAGCTACTACTCATATTGAAGCTTATAAATACCCCATTAGAGAGAGCATAAACAACTTTAGATCTTCTGAATCTTTTGTAACTTTTAACAACAGATACTCCAGGATTTCAACTCTCTCTCTCTCTCTCTCTCTATATATATATATATATATATATATATATATATATATATATATCACTCTCTCTCTCTCTTTTGAGCCTTCTAGTTTCTGACTTGAAATCTCCGTGCTGAAGGGATTTTGAACTTAATCACAAATCCATACACATTGACTGGTCGTGGATGTCAAAACAATCTATCATTCGATAAAATGCTACGCATTTTCCTGTTTAATTTAATATTGTGAGATTCAGAATTAACTAATGGTCTTTAATTTCTGAAACAACAACAATGTTTGAGTCTAATCTTAATTCTATTAAGCGCCCAACTTAATCTAAGGAACAAGAATGAAATCGGATGTCCAATCTTAATAATAATATTAACAAAGAAGAGAAAGAAGATGATTTATCCTCCATATCAAATATTTAGATCAGTATCCCTATACTTTCAATTTGGCTACTGGTGAGGATTCCATTGAAATCGAATTGCACGTACATTGAGAAAAAAGAATCTTCTTCTTCTTCTTCTCCTACCGCAATTGGCGTTACCTACAACTCTCTCTCTCTCTCTCTCTAGAGAGTTTTTACTCAGTAATCAAATATTTTGATTTATGAGGAGAGTTTTGGCTATTTATAATTAGAGTTGTAAACCCTAATGAGCTACATTAAACATTTTATTGGGTCAGACCTCAGACCTGATGCAAATAATAAAGTGGGCCTATGAATTAATTAATTTTTATATCCATGGCCCTGAACATAATTAAATAATTGATATTAATTCATTCCAAATACTGACTTACCTCTTTATTACCACGTTAGACATTTATTAATTAATTTAAGCCTTTGACAAGATTCAAATAATTAATTAGCATCTTATTTTTTCGAATTGTACCACTCAATATTTATTATGCATGCTTGAACTTAATCAACCTGTAGGACTTTAGCATGATGAAGCTTTTGGAGATTCTCAAAGGATGTTCTAATCCTATTCCCGGATATGGTTTGTTAGGAATATTGTTAGATATTATAAAAACCCTTCTGATTGTAATTGATTCATAGTCTCAGGATGATATGTTTTGGTGCATCAAAGCTCTAGCAACTCAGTATCGAGTCAATTGTAAAAGTCTTGTATAGGAATTCATACTTGAGTCGTAATAGAATTAGAAAGAAGAAGAATCAAGGTTGCTGAAGGAGTCAATAGACTTGACGAATTGCTGAAGATTGCGAAAAGAAGAAAGGGCCAGCAATGCGGAGGAACATTACAAGAATGCTGAAGGAATAACTCCAGCAGAATCCGTAGGTCTTAGCTCAAATTGCTGAGATACCACCCGCATGCTAGAAGCCAGCAAACTACAATTAGCAATCAAGGAAAGATACAAAGTCGAAGATCAGACGGATCACAAATCACAAGGAAACCCGATGAATCAGAAGATAGAATAATAATGATATACAAAAGAGGGTTCAGACCTATGAAGGATCCGTTCTGACAGAGACGGCTATAGATAGATGCTATGCCAATCAGAGACGAGGAGACTTGAAGAGTCTCTGTCCACTGCAGAAAAAGAAAGAACACAGATAGGCTAGCAATGCCTTTGAGTCTAACGGATAGGATTCTAACAGCAGTTTGAAACCTCACCCATAAATATGTGTCATCCTTATTTGATTCAAATGTTCGCGAAGTTCTACACTCAGAGATAACAAAAAGAGATCAAATATATTCTCTACATTATCGACGAGATAAGAGGATAATTGCGTTTGCGACACATGTTTGTTAATTCACACAGGAGATGAACATACAACATTTATGATTCCCAGTATATTAACCAATCGACCTTGTACATAATATACCAATCATAATGCTTTCAGTATATAAATCCATCAATCTCCCACTTATACTCAAAGCATTATACAGGTGCTTTCCAGAGTATAACGCGTCTAAACTAATCTAGCTATTACATCAAACATTCTACGTGGATAGCTTTGCCCTCAGCCCAAGGTTACATACATGCATCTCGTAGACCTTCTGAGGCAGAACCTTTGTGAATGGATCCACTAGATTATTTCTTAAATCAATCTTCTCTACTAGCACATCACCCCTTTCTACGATTTCTCGTATAATATGGTACTTCCTTTCAATGTGTTTTGTTGCTCTGTGAGTTCGTGGTTCCTTTGAATTAGCCACAACTCCCGAATTATCACAATATATCGTGATTGTCTTGGGCAGCTTAGGAATCACGTCCAACTCCAGAAGGAAGTTTCGAAACCATATTGCTTCTTTCGAAGCTTCAGAAGCTGCCACATATTCTGCTTCCATGGTGGAGTCCGCAATGCACTTCTGCTTTGCACTCCTCCATGATATGGCCCCACCTCCCAATGTAAACACATAGCCAGAGGTGGACTTCTTTTCGTCTCGATCTGCCTGGAAATCCGAATCAGTATAACCCACAGGGCACAACTCCTCACACTGATAGACAAGACAATAGTCTCTAGTCCTTTTCAAGTATTTGAGTATGTGCTTTACCGCGGTCCAATGCGCCTGTCCAGGGTTAGACTGGTATCTCGCTACCATGCATACAGCAAAGCAGATATCTGGCCTCGTACATAGCATTGCATACATGAGGCTCCCCACGACCGATGCATACGGCACATTCCTCATTTCATCTTTCTCCCTTTGTGTCACCGGACACTGATCTTTGGAAAGATATATGCCTTGTCTGAAGGGTAACAGACCTTTCTTGGCAGTTTGCATGCTGAAACGGGCAATCACAGTATCCACATATGATCCTTGAGACAAGGTCAGCATCCTCTTATTGCGCTCCCGCAATACTTTTACCCCTAGGATGTATCCTGCCTCCCCAAGGTCCTTCATATGAAACTGCTCGGATAACCACCCCTTTATGCCCGACAATACTTCCACATTGTTGCCAAATAGGAGAATATCATCTACATAAAGTGCAAGGAACACCGCGCTTCCGCTGACACATAGACGGTACACGCAACTCTCGTTTGAGCATTGTGAAAATTAATAGGATTTAATCACTTCATCAAAACGCAGATTCCATGACCGTGAAGCTTGTTTAAATCCATACAGCGACTTTCTTAGCTTCCAGACCAAATGTTCTTCGCCCTTCTGCACATAACCTTCTGGCTGTTGCATATAGATGTCCCTACCTTCTTCAAGGTACCCGTTTAGAAACGCAATTTTGACATCCATCTGCCAGATTTCTAGGTCCTTATGTGCTGCTATGGCTAGGAGTATACGAATGGACTTAAGCATGGCTATCGGTGAGAAGGTCTCGTCATAGTCTACACCTTCTTCCTGACTATAACCCTTCGCCACCAGCCTTTCTTTGAAAGCTGTAATTTCACCATTCGCTCCTTTCTTTCTTTTGTATACCCATTTGCACCCTATGGCTCGACAGCCATCTGGCAAATCAGTTTTCTGGTATACATCCATAGCCGTACTGGATTCTATTTCGGAATCCATGGCGATCATCCATTTGTCTGCATCTTTATCAGATACCGCCTCGTCATATGTCCAGGGATAGGTATCATCCAGTCCATTTTCCTAGATCAAGTCAGAAGACTCTCCCACGAACATGTACCTTTCGGGTTGGTGGATAACCCTCCCACTGCGACGAGGCATCTGAACCGTGTCAGTAGTTGGCACAGTACGCGTTGGGCCCATACCTTGCATTAGTGGCAGTGTTGGTATAGCCTCATCTGTTGTAGGTGGATTTACCATTACACTGGGCTTTCCTGATGGAATTGCTTCTTTGTCCTCAAGCTCGTGAAGGACAATTTCACTCTTGGATCTGTGGTTTCTTACATATTCGTCCTCCTAGAATCTCGCGTTGGTACTGACAACGACTTTCTGATTCTCAGGACAATAGAACTAACCACCTTTCGTTTGCCTGGGATATCCTACAAACAACATCAGCTTACACCTACTTTCTAACTTATCAGGTTCGTTTGTCAGCACATATGCTGGACAACCCCAAACCCTCACTCTGTTCAAACTTGGCTTTCGCCCATACCAGAGCTCCAGAGGTATTTTAGGAACTGATTTAGAAGCTACCAGGTTAAGCAAATAGGCCGCTGTCTCCAAGGCATATCCCCAAAATGAAATCGGCAAGCTTGCATAACTCATCATCGACCTGACCATTTCCAAGAGAGTTCTATTTCTTCTTTCCGCTACACCATTTTGTTGAGGGGTTCCTGGTGCAGTCCACTGGGATGTAGTCCCGTTATCTGACAAGTACTGCAAGAACTCATTACTGAGGTATTCACCACCACGATCTGATCGTAGTGTCTTGATAGTCTTACCTAGCTTCTTTTCTACCTCAGTCCTAAACTCTTTGAATTTCTCAAAGCATTCAGACTTATGGCGAAGCAAATAGACATATCCAAATCTTGAGTGATCGTCAATAAATGTGGCGAAGTACTCATAACCTCCACGAGCTTGCGTGGACATTGGTCCACATAAGTCAGAGTGGATCAATTCCAACACATTCTCTGCTCGAGACTGACTTGCCTTAAAAGGCCTGGTCGTCATCTTTCCTTCTATACAGGACTCACAAATTTGATGTGGTATGATAAGTTAGGATTTTTACCAACTTATCTTATTGTTCTTTGACTGATTGTGTAGTGTTTAGATCGTTTTTGTATCAATTTTCGTGCATGAATTGGATTTTGTACTTGGAATGTCGTGTTTGATGAATTATGCAGGTTTTTAGTCGAAAAGCAGAGAAGGATTAGAATCCCAGTTTCAGCACCCCGTCGATCGACGGAAAGGCCCGTCGATCGACGAGGCAAAGGAAACCACGAGCTCGACGGAGGAACAAGGGAGATCGACGGAAGTCAAGGTCTCGTCGATCGACGCCAATGCCCGTCGATCGACGAGGATGTCCAAGGCCCAGCGATCGACGCCAAGCAGCCACGGTCGACGCGCATGCGGGAATCCTAGTCTGGATCTGATTTGGAGATTAACGCATATCTAACCCTAGATACTGCTAGATACATCTTCCACCTCTATAAATATTCATGTAAATTCGTTTTTTGAAAAAAGTAGACAGAGAGAGACCAAAATAAGAGAGAGAAAAGAGTTAGAGCAATTACAAGAATTTATTATTGAAGAGTTTTAGAGTTTTATGTTTGAAGACAAGTTTTTACGAGGAGATTTCCGGATTCCAGTCTTTATGCAATTCAGGTTGTATTTTTCTTTGATGAATATTACCATGAATATATGTAACTAAATCCCTTCTCAGATTCTAGGGTTTCGAACTATCAATGTATGCTTGTTATGATTAATTGAAATTATTTTCCCTTTCCCTTAGTAGTTTGTGAAATCTGTGCTTATTCATAATTCTGATTTGCTGATCACATCTTAGGATTATCTAGTTGATTACTTGAGACGTAACTGTGATAGTTTTTAATCGAAAGAGATTTTCACAATATAATTTGATTTCTTGTCGTAACTGAAGGAGATTAATTGTAGGAATAAATCTGTAGATCTTTGGAGTTAGTTAATTTATATGAGACCGAGCGGAGATAGGTAATTAATTAATCTACTTTACGAATTGTCCAACAAAGAAGTTCGTAATATTTTTCTGATGTTTCCCTACGAAGAGGAATTAAAATTGGGAATTAATCAGTTTATTCATACATGTTATACTTGATAGGTAGATATCCCTAGGATCTGTACTTCTCTTATTTGACTTCAAAAGCTTTTCAGTTTTCTATTTAATTTTCATTAGCAGGTATTACGATTTTCAAAACAACAAAACCCTTTTATTTGATCTTCCTAATCAGTATTTTCAAGAACGCTTGGCTTAGTACTTAAAGGTTATTCGTTACTTCTTTCCCTGAGGGATCGATAATTTTATTTGCCGCTATATTATTAGCTTTGCTAAGTCACTGTCTATATAATTTTAGCGTGATCAAATTTTGGCGCCGTTGCCGGGGAAAGAATAGAATTAATCTTACTATTAAGTCTGTGATTGAAATATTGTTTTGGGCTGTAACTTTCGTATTTTCTGAATTTTTCTCGCATTTTCGTATTATTCCGTCGATCGACGCTATCTTTCGTCGATCGACGAAGCTATTTTCGTTCCGTCGATCGACGCCTTTGTCATTTTAGAGGCTCAATTTTCTTAATTCGGTTCGGTTATTTTCAGTCTTACTTCACTACCTTCTTTGCTGTATAGGTAGTGCATGAGTACAAGAGCTAGAGAAAAGGACCCGCTTTATTACTACCCAGACATTGAAGCTACTTGCAGAAAGATCCGAAGGAATAAGCGTGCTCAGGAAAGCTCAAGTAATCTTACAATGGAAGACAACGCACCACCGCCTCCACCAGTGCTAACTGCAGAGGAGCAGGCTGTGTTTCTCCAAGAAGTCAAGCTATGAGGGCGCAAATCCAACAGTACAACCTGGAAAGAGACCTCGAGAGAAACAATTCGAATGGAAGAGATCTTCGCCATAACCCATTGTTCGAGGACAAACCCGATGACGAAGAGGAAGATAATCCAGATCCTCCAGATGAGTCAGACGATGAGGAAGAAGAGGAAGCCATGCAAAACCGATATAAACCTTGGTTCAAGGAGACTGACTTCAAGATTGGCATCAATGCCAACAATTTTGAACTGAAGACCGGATTGGTGCAGATGGTGCAACAAAATCAATTCGGAGGAAGACCTACTGAGGACCCCTATGCACACTTGGACAAGTTTATTATGCTTTGCAATACTGTAAAAATTGGAGGAGTCAGCAAGAGTGCCATCCGAATGCGTCTGTTCGCATTCTCTCTTAGGGACAAGGCACAATCATGGTTCACCGCACTGGACAAAGGAAGCATAGGCACGTGGACCGAACTAAGGAATGAGTTTCTAGGGAACTTTTTCCCTCCTAATGTTATCAGGCAAAAACTGAAAGAGATCATCAGGTTCGAACAAAGGTCTGACGAGAGCTTCAGTGAGGCTTGGGAGAGATTCAAAGAACTATTGAGAGCTTGCCCCGGGCATGGTTTTCCACCAGGAGAACTGAAGGGATTCGTGAACTGAATCACGAAGTCCGTTTGCCAAGGATCGTTAATTGGAATATCAAAATAAATTGCTATGCCTATGAACAATCCTAGCATTCTCCTATATTATTATGCATAAGAAGGTTATGCGGAATACCTGGATTGATGAACGATGAAGAACGCGTGCGCGGAGATGCCCTTTGATCTTTCCCACGCACCAAGATTTAATTTCCTAACAGATTGAGGAAATTAATCTTAAAGAAAATAATGA